>JAFIDM010020095.1:0-17022 GCA_023159025.1 Thereuonema tuberculata
GTTCTGTTTATTCAGGCTTTTATAGAGTATTTACAATGATCGGTCACTGGCTGAGGGCTTTAACAGTTCATTGGGTGATTTAAAATAACATGTGATTAATAACTGAAATTAACTGAAGATTTAAAATTATATGGAATTATGGGAACCCTCAGCCGTTGAAATTCAAAAGTAAACAAACAGAAAAGATCGTTAACGGTCATAATTTGAAATTTACAGCTGATTAGATTATAATTGATTGGAGCAGTAAAATACTTAAAAGTAAGTAAGATAAAATAGAATAAGCAAAATAATTGTAAATATGATTATAAAACTCATCCCAATATTAATCTAGGGAAGGACGTTAAACAATGTTGGTTTTTTGAATTCTAAAGGATTGAACGATTCAGATTAATAAACTAAAATGGGAAAAAATGAAAAAGAACGACTACTGTAGTAAAGATAAACTTTAGACTTAGTCATATCATTAAGAGAAAGATTTAAAATATTAAACTAAGGAAATGAAAAGATGCATTAAAATAAACAATAATAAAGTTGTCTCCTAACGATTACGTAAATCGTTCAGTTCTCTAATAGAAATTGAAAATAGCAAATACTTATAACGAATCGGAACTGATATTTTAAGGAAAGATAAATGATACTTAACTACTGTATTTAGAAAACCTTTATACTCAGGAAGAATTATTAATTTTAATTCTTGCACCACAAATCAAATAAATAATAACAAGTAATAGCCATTTATAGCAATCGGTATTTATTAAGGGAAGGAAAAAAAACAACTAATTCATGTATTTCCAATGAAGGATTTCCCCCTTCCCATTAGAGCCTTCTATAAAGCTAACAGAGAATTTGGAGTAAGAAAAATCAACACTTAAGGAATAATACACAATTTATTATTATCCTATATTCTTAGCTTAAATAATTGAATAAAGAAATTATTGAAATCACGTGATATTAATGTGATTAATAAGATTATAGATCTATTCAATACAAAGATAAAATGACGCAAGAGGAATTAGAAGAAAAAAAAAGAATGTAGTTTATGCCATTCTTTGCGGGAGTTGCAAATAGGTGGATGCCTAGTTTTTGTGTATAGAGGGCGCTACCCGATTCCGTAGTCGTTCTGTCCATGGGCGGATTTACAGGGGTGCTAGGGGGTGCGCCGAACCCCCAGATTTTTGGGATGATAATTTTTTTTACAGATAAATAAAAATGTTTTCTATTATAATAATTTTATTAATTATTAATTTAGGCCTAAAAGCGGAACATTTAAATTGGGTTTTGGTGTTTGAATTTGATATATAAATACCTCATACCTTCCGGTGAGCTCGCACCCCCAGATATCAAGACCTAAATCCGCCCATGGTTCTGTCCATAGAAACCTATGTTAAAAACACCAATTTTACCTTTATTTCTTAAATATCATCAATAAATAAATTATATGCTTTTATTCTATAAATATTCTATCTATTTCTACGATTTTTTTTTCTTTTCAACAAAGTAATAGTTTCCTTCCTTTTATCGAATTTGGCCAACTAGGGACCACGTAACTAGCTCAACCTGACAACGTCAGGGCGAGGAAAGTAATAGTTTATTAAAATATATTATTTTTTTTTAAAACGCCGATCAGATGAAAACAACGATTCATTGAACACAAATAAAATTTAAAGAAAAAAATATAATTTTTTTTGTAATTAAATTTTGTTCATGATTACAAATCTAAAGTCCTAGTTTTCTGCAGCTTTTAATTATAATTGTAAGTTCTGCATATTTTAAAACTTTTAAAATATTAAAAGTATTAAAGAATTTAACCAATTTACTCAAATCTGAATATTGCCTATTAATGGAATAAGAATAGCCGTATTTAGCCTGAATTTATGTTTCTATTGCTATTCGATTATATTACGAAAAAATGAGACAATTGAATAATATAAATAAACCAATAAAATGAAAAAGATAGAAATGTCAAGAAAAATTCTGTAATTTCTGATTTCTCATAATTCAAATGAATTTATTACTGGAAAAAATAAAATCTTGTTTCGCCATCTGGTCTTTTTTTTTTGCTTCTGAAATTTTCATTGAAAATATTGTGGTATCATATCTTTATTTATATTTACCTCATATCTTTGTATTGCTATATCCGAAGAAAGGACTATTATTTTTTTTAACCTCCGTATAGAAATAATAATATAATCCTTTAAAAAATGTACGGCAGTCTTTTATTTGTTTATTATGAGCTTCCTTTGTAATTTTGTTAAAATCAAATTATTTTGTAATTAAGACATTAAAAATTATGTTATGTTATTAAAAATTAGCTGGGATAATAATAATAATAATAATAATTTCCTTCATTTTTTAATATCTTTAATATTTTAAGAGTTTTAAAATATGATGCAGAACTTAAAATATTAATTAAAAGCCAGACCAAATAAGACTTTTAGATTTATACAAATATAATTACAAAAAAAATATTATTTAAATTTTATTGTATTCTATGAATCATTGTTTACATCTGATCGGTGTTTTCTTGCCTAAAAACAAATAATTTATGTTGTTGAACTATTGGTTTGTTGAAAAGAAAAAAACATCGTGAAAATAGATAGAATATTTATAGAATAAAAGAATATAAGTTATTTACTGATGATATTTAAGGAATAAAGGTAAAATTTGACTGAGAAGTTTTAACATTGAGGACAGTTAACAGTTTTAACATGAGAAGTTTCTATTGACAGCATTCGGGGACGAGTAGTGTCGCCAGTAAACATTGAAAAGTGCATTTAGATCCCATCCACCTATCAAAGCTATTATGGTATGACGTCACAGAATCTAAATAATAGATGAATCAATGTTTGAACAGAAGAATAAAGATCGCTCAAATATTGTACAGCATTTTTTAGGTACAGAACATCCGCCTAATTTTCAGAAAATAAAAATTATTGAAATATGGTAAAAATATATTTGAACTGACGTTCGATGTATCTACAAAATCCTCGACAACATAGATTTGTCCAATATGATTAATCCCTACATAAAAGGGAGCGAGGAATTAATAGAAAATTGAAAAACATCCACAGATTGGAGTGAAACGTCTTTTAACCTTTTAAAAAAATTGACGAGCTCGACGTCAATACAGTGATTTTAAAAAATTGCGGTTTTTAGAATCGAAAATGATATTTTAAGGCATTATCTTTAGTAAGTTTAAGATCATTCTTTTTAATCCCAGTTACGTAAGAGAAACAGTCGAGAAAAAATGGAATGGAATAAAGGTGCTCCGAGATGAGAAACGAACCAGAAAGATAAGACGGAATACAATGATTGGTGTAAACATATCGAAATGGATCTAGGAAAATTAAAGTTATCTTTGAAAATGTGAAACAAGAAAAAGAAATTGTCATTGGAATGAATTAGAACATGAAAGCATAAAAATGATTGATAAAATTTATTTATCAATATGTAAAATTTATTATATATTATGTTAATATATTTATAAGTTTATTGTAAACAATGTATAATATGCACGGAAATTGACCACAATTGATAAAAAGGATAATCGTGAATGTATTTTCTGGCAAAAAAATATTGTTTTGAACCTTTTGCCATTAAATATGGGATAATATATTTTTATGTGGTATATTTTAAATGGTATCAAATTACAATGGATTATTTAACTTCAAACGTTATTTAGTTAAGTTAATTGCTGTTTTCGTAACTAAAATACCAAATTCTGTAAATATTGAGGTAAATATGCTCTTGTAAATTTGGTTTATCCCATCAAGTTACTTATTGTAACTCTTGGAAATGAAATAACCCTTGGATTTCAAATTTCGTCCGAATATTAAAGACAAACTTATTGTTGTCTATTTTACAATCTTTGATATTTTCGGTTCTTTGAAGCCCACCCACATTTTGTCCCCTAATGTCGTAGCTGATAAATGTAATAATGTACAATATTGTTTTAAAATTTATAGAAGGGGAACTGCCTCCTGTTCCGTCCCAACTCTTTCTCTTTAATTTTTCAGAAGAGCTTTTTGCAAAACTGCTCATGTGACATTCAATTTCAGCTGATAACATGATATCAACCCTGCGCATGCGTAATATAGATGGGCTTCAGATAACCGAAAACTACCCAATCTTTTTATTAGAAATTTCCAACAGTATATTTGGGAGAGATTCTTTTAGATATTTTTCGTGAATTCAGAAATCATCTGTTCATTCATGAAAGGACGATAATACGTTACAGAAAAGCTGAGAATACGCTAATACATCACTTGGTACAATTTTACATGAAACGTAGCCTTTCTCTCGGTAATCATTCATCGGAAACTTGCTGCTAAACTCCAGAATGTTTTGTAGCAAAAATTAAAATGAAGAATGGAAACAACTAAATTTATTTCACTCTAATTAAGAAACTTGTAAAAGTATTTCTAATCTTCAGTTAATAAAGTAAGAAACCGAAATAGAGATTTCAGTTTTTCAATTGTCTAAAATTTCATTTCCTTGTTATTTTAACAATGTTCATAGAAATAATATCTTATTGCAGATGATTGACAAGATTTTTCTTTTCTTTCAACTTCCTGTTTTTTTTATTTAATTGTAGCAACGTATTAAGATTACTGCTAATTATCAAAAATCTTTATTTTATTGAAAACGATGCCGTAGTAGATTATTTATTGTTGACAATATTAATGGTTTTATTAGTAGGCTTAGGTTTACTAATAAATGTGTTTTTTTTTCCTAATTAAAATTTATATGAAAAGAAATATATTATTGAATTTATTTTTTATTACAGCTTACCAGTTGTAAAATGATCTTAATCTTTAACATAAGGTTAATTTTCTTTTTTTTAATTTTAATTATTTTTTTAAAAGTGAAAAAGAAAAGGTGTTGAAGAAGAGTTCCGCAGGGGAACTTGAAAGGTCCCCAAGTATTTTTAACGTTTTTATCAATTCTTTTTTCAAAAACCTTTTTTGTGCGCTGTTTCTTATATTTTTTTACTGAATAAGAAATCCTTGGTAAAATATTTAAAGAAGAGATCTACCGCTCGTTTTGGGAGTTAAAGAGAAAACTTGGTCTGTTTCACTTCCTAAATGAATTTGTTTATTAATGAAAACTATGGACAGACAGAAACATCTTTGCTTTACTAATTATTACCCAAATTAAAATCCCATGCTTGGATAACGCTGTGTGTTTTGTTAGTGAGTTGCTTTTTTCAGTGAGGTTTTTTTGTTAATAAGAATTATGATTTGGATTCATTCTGGTTTCATGTAGAACAATCCAGAATTAAAATCAGTCAATTTGATCTTATTAATTACTTTGCGTTGAAATAGATACGATTTCGTCGTACGAAAAGGGGTAGAGAAGGGGTTAGAAATCTTGTTTTAAATAAATCCCAAAGTAATCTTAAGATCAGCTACACTGGGATCACAGTAATTTATAAATGAATTCATTATTTAACATATTATTATCTTAGATAAAATTGAGTTGTTTTTTTAAGAGTTTACTGATTGTAAAGTTGATAAAGTACTTTTTTTTCCCTAGCTCTTTAAGAAAATGACTTCCAATGTTGACTTTTGAGAGGGAAACGTGTTTATGAAACCACATTTAAATTAAGAAAATTACTGAGGTGATAATTAAGATATAAGTAATTAAGAAAATTATTGATGTAATTTGGACGGAAGTATTAATCTATATTACTAAAATCTTTTATTTCTCTGTCTATGTGTCTGTCCGGCGCAGTTTTCTGTGAGAATGAAAAATAGAAAGAATTTTTTCAATTAAACATCCGCGACAGGAATCGAACCTGCAACCTTCTGATCCGAAGTCAGACATCTTACCGATTAGGCCATGGGAACTACAACTCTCTTTATATTGCTTTTTTGACTTATCTGTCAAAACTGAACTGACTTTGACTGAAAAGTAACAATCTATATTACTAAAATCTTTTATTTCTCTTTCGGTCAGGTGCAATTATTGTAATTTACAATAATAGAAATAATTTCTACAAGTTATCTACTGGAATCCAACATGCAACCTTCTGCTACGAAATTAGACGTCTTAGGCACTAGACCACAAGGATTACTTTCTAATCTCTATAAAAATAAAAATATATCACAGATATATGATTCACACGCTGATTCTAAAAGCAGTCGTGAATTGAGAGAATATAGACATCAAAAATTAAAATAAAAAAAAACTTTAAAAAAAATTTTAGTTTTATTTTACTTGATGTAATTTGTGTGTGTGTGTTTTTTTAATAAATAACAAATTGTTTTCCGTTACATACGCGAGGCTTCCGGAGCGAAGCGACGGGTAGCCGACTAGTAGCTATGTAACATTTAATGGCGTTTTTTTATTTTAAGAAAACTTGAGCCCAAAATGAAAATGCTGTTCTACTGCACGTAATCTCTGTTAGTGAATTTCTTTGGTCTCTTTATTCTACAGCTGCTCTTGAATCTGGGTTCGTAAATGGCTTTTTATTGAGTTTTTTTTTGTTTTTTTTTTTTGTGAATTTCTTTCGCTAAAATCTTTGAAGGCAACAAAGGCTGATTATAAATTCATTTAGAACTTTATAAAGAAGTTAATCTTGGAAGATATTTTAAAATTGATAGAGTTTCTGTTTGTGAAAATGTAATAATGATAATCTCTTTGAGTCTGTTTTGAAAAACTGAGACTAATATTCAGTTGAATTCCAAATTATTGGACAATTAATCCTTTGTCAATAAAATTCCATCAGTGTTTACCAAGGGTTAAGGCAAATGAAATTGAACAAGTCTGGGACCTTATGTTACGGAGATAATCCCTTCGTCCACCAAGATGCTGCTCGATGTGAGGCTCATGGTTATGGACAATCACTAGCATCGTAGTTTCCGTTGCAGGAGAATTCTGGAGAAGTGTTCCTGGGTGATTGTGTTTCTCACATCATTTCACGGGCCACGAGATACGCGTCGTGCGATCCCAGATTTGAGAAGCCCGAAACCACAATCCACTGCGGAAGAATCAGGTGACTTAACGAAAAAGAGAATCATTATGTGGCTATGAACCCGGTTTCACCGCCTTTCGCTCGTACTACTGGACCGAAGAACATAGTGTTTTTGGGGATGCCTTGTTCATATGAATGTTCACCAATGGAGCCTCAAAGTAACACATGGATGCATAGGTTGGTTCTATGACAGTCTCTTGGAAGTAAGCAGCATCTACTAAGCACTAGCGGCCACTTTGATCAGTGGGAGACGGCCACGAGCCACAGTAATCTACGACAATCATGAAGCCTTTGGAGAACTTCTCTTTGCATGAAGTCTTCTCTTCCTTACTCCCCGATGTGCTGATACAAAATATTCTGGGTTGGTTGACATTATCCAGTTACCCCCCTGTTTGGCCAATGTGATGACATGCTGCCAACGGTCATGTACCACGTATCGCTCCTACAGTTTTCTTGCATTGGTGAAGCGTTACTTGATGTGTTGTTCGGTTAGTTTGTGATCACGTGCTTTGTGGACCCTGTGCATGCCAAGGTTGTTTCGGATGATGTTTTCAACGGTCCTTTATGATGTTCTTAATCTGTTGGCCATGCAACGTGGGTTCTGTCGTGTGACCCATTGGCCTAATCTGTAGTATGGTAGCAGACAGTCGGCTGACTTGTCTGTGTCGACAGGTTCCTATTTTGGCAGTACCTTTGGCCTGGGGGGGGGGGTCCAGCTGACGGTTTCGGCAAATTATGTAGCTAATGGTTACCTTTCTGACCAAATCTTGATCCGCGGCATTGTTTTGCAGTCACACTGTAGGACATTCTGACTTCGGAAAGGGCACAGATATATCCTTCCCAGAATTGCGTTTTTTTTTGCAAACATTATTCAGTCTATTCAACAATTGACATTTCATCGTTATACAATAAGCATGACTGCATATGTACTGCATTGGTGCGCGCATTTTATTAATACCATGCGCGGTAAAGACCGGTTCGAAATCGTTCAATTTTATCTGCCTCAACCCCTCACATTTGCAGAATTGTTGACAGATGGAAATGGAAATATCTTTGAATCTGATAAATATCTTTCAGTATCAGATTGCTTTGACCACAGCATCTCCATGGCAGATAATTTAAAATTAGTTGTGGAAATGCGGTTTTTTTTTAAAGTTATTGAAAGATTATTTTCAATTTCCCAAAAAATTTAGATAAGAAATATTCCCCCCTCCCACTTTTGTCGATTATCATTGGAAATTTCGAACGTAAATTTTATTGCTTTAGGGGAGGATTTAATAAAATTTTATAATAATATTTAAAATAGCTTAGGCCTACTGTTATTTTCTTGTCTAAATTTATCTTTGTTTCTCTGCACAAACATTCACAGATTTCTATTTTTTTTCTGTTTCTGATAAAATTAAAAAGTTTTTTACTTTGACTGAAGTATTTGTACATCATTTTACTTCAGTATAAAACAAACAGATGATAAGTGCATGTTATTTCTCTAATCCCTTTATTAGTCTTATTTTTCGTCTGAATTAAATATAAAACTTGAAAATCGAATCCGAAGAAGACCAAAGCTCGGTTGTAAAGTTACTTAAAATTGTTTTAACAATATTTTAAAGTGGTAAATTTTGTAGATTAGGGGAAGGTGTTGTACCTTTGACCAGTTTTCACTAAATGAATTTTCTAATTTTTTGTACTCAAGTAAATCCTTACCTGAATGGATATATGTGATCTTCACTCATCTTGCCATCAACTGCATGTGTTTTATTTATTATATTTTGAGTATAAGTATTTTATTTTTATTTTACAAAAAAACTACATCTTGTGGTCAAAGGCACAACTACGTGTTATACCTTTGACCGGAGGGTATTGTACCTTTGACCAGATGGTAGTATAAACTGACAGTTAGATACAAGTTATTTAATTAATATTTTTATTCAGAAATGTATACATTTGACAAATATATGCAATTCAAAGTAGAATAATAAAACATCAAATAAATTCTAAAGTGTTTTACCAATCCTTAACTCTACAAATAATCATCTTTAACTCTTCAATATTTCAATTCTCTAAGGATTGGTGTTTCTTTTATTACCTTAATAATAGAAGATTTAGGATGTTACGATTTATAAATTCTAAAGGCTTAAGTAGCCTACTCCTGCCCGTTTACTCTACATTATACAATGAAAAATCAATGTCTATCTCCAAAAGATAGACATTCTTTTAGTCAAGCTGTGGTTGGATTTGGAAGCCTGGTCACAATATCTTGTAGTTCTATGTCATAGAGCTGATTATCTTCTTGGATGAATTTCGCCATCTTCGTTTTTTTTTCAAATATTTAACTTTAAAATAATCACATACTGTTTCCTTTATTTAGGCCACAAAGTATTTCTTGTTGTTGTTTTTGGTCAACTTGACAAGGACATAACTTTCTTCAACTAAATTGTTTTTTCAAAGTTTAATTCCTTCTCCAACTCATGGCATTCATCTGAAATATCAAAAACACTTTCCCCTGATGAATATTCAACATCAGACTCAGTCATGGACAAACAATCGATTGTTTACTATCTTTGGATAAGATTTGGTAAAAAAATAAAAATTTGGCAAAAATATTTAAATTTCCATCTTACATAATGCTAAAATGACTGTAAGTAAAAGCATTGACATATTATTAAGTAACGTTGTACCTTTGACCTGGACAGAGGAACAACACCCTGCTGTGGTCAAAGGTACAACATCAGTCAAACTTACGTTTCACGCCATGCTACAATTTTTAGGTTAATCCAGTCATCTTAAAAGTCCTAACAATTAATCTATAGGCATATATGTATTACTCATTATTGTTAAAATAACAATCAAAAGAAAACAAACAATGTTATTAAACAAACATTCATTTGCAAAATACTTACTTTTCGGGGATGGAATTAGAAAAATATTTTTCACTTCTTGCAAGTCAAAGATCTAACTGCTACTGAAGGTTTAAAAGCGCAAATAGTGGGAATATTACACATTAAACAGAAAAGCTTTTAAAGTATGCTGATAGATGGCAAAACTAGCAAGGGTGGTCAAAGGTGCAACACCTTCCCCTACATGTAATCCTCAATCCCGTGTGACGTTCTAGGACAGATTTTTCTGCTACGAATTCATAAATGTTTGTAGTTTAACATAAATTGCAAGAACTTTATTGTTAAGACACGACCTGACTTCGTTTGTGTTCAGTTATCTTAGCTGCTAATGTCAGTAGCGGTTGACTTTGACAAAATGGTTTATAAGAGTAACTTCTCTGTGTTGTTTCTATGCTTTGCAGTGCTTTAAGTTTTTCTATTTTTTTTCATCCCATCAATTTTATTCTTTTTCTGTTATAAAACATCCAAAAGAGTTGTTGGCATGATTTAATGAAAAGTGAAGATTTGGTAATGGATGCTGCTGTAGGAAAGTCCAAAAAATTAAGATTGGTTGGGGACTGGGTCGATCCTGATTTTCGGATTTTCCGGATTCTCAGGCAATACTTTTTAAAATTAAGCTGAGCTATAGAAGAGATGACCAGATAAATTTTGGCAATATGTTCAGCAGCAATAAAGCATGTTTCATTTATCAAAACGAGCAGTTTTACAGAAAAAGTCAACACCTAACAGAGATGCAAGAATAAAAATTTTCAACAAAAAAAAAACAACCCAGTGTAATGTTTGAAATCGTGTTTGTTCAAAAATGAACAATATTAAAGAAGAATATACATTATCAGGAATTTGTAGTACACAAATGAAAGCAGGCTTTACAAATTATACATTAATTTAACAACGAAACATCTTTGTATAAAATATAAATTTCGAAAACAAACTAATATCTATTGTTGTTTTTCTTATCCTGTTGCTTGTGGATGAATTTGCAGCTTCTCCTCATCTGCTTGACGCTTGTTTTGCTTTCTTTAAATACTTTCGTAAAACATCTTGTTTACGACTTCGAAATTTCTTTGTGATAAACTTGTAGTGCACCAAGAGCGCACGCAAAAGCCCGCTAAATTTGAAAAGTTTGTGAGTTTTCGAAAAATCCGGATTTCTGGCATCCGAACTTCTACTATAATTACAATTTGAGTTCTTACCTATCTGAACTGAATTGTTTTTTTAAATGAACTTTGATAGTATTGTTTTTACGATGAAATCAATAAGTGATCTTAATGATGTTGGAACTAAGCAACGTTGTGTGTGTCTGTAAGCATTAATGTTAATTCTCTTAGGTTAATGAGATTACATTAAGCTGTTCATAAGTTTATGTTGTGAAGAGCTGCAATCATAAATAATATCACTTTAAAAGATCCACGAAATGTGTTAAAATGTTGTTTTCCCAATTAATGGCCTGTTCTTAAAACGATCACGAGTTATTAGGTAACAAGATTATAGTAAATTCTTTAACTGATCTGATGGCCATTTTGTATTTCTAACTGAATAGTTGTATTTATATTTGTCTGAAGCAATCTGAGGTACAGCAGACATATAATTTATAGCTACAAAAAAAAAACATTTTTATTTGTTTTTTTTTTTTTAGTTTTAACTGAAGAACATTTATAATAACTTAAAAATCTATGTAAGCAAACACAGAAACAACGCAAATAATTAAGTTTTAGTAGAAATTCAGTTAGTTTTTCTTAGTTTATATTTAAAGTGGTCGGACTACAAACATTGATTTTTGGATAATAATGCACAACCATCATCGACGGTGTATCTGGGGCAGCTGTTTCTGCCTTATTAGGCATCCTATGTTTATGCATTATGGTTTTGAACACTTTGCTTTAATTCATGCACATTAAAATTATTTCTTTTGAAGTTGTTGATCTTTGGTATTTTCGTTCCCAATATTAAATTCCTTCGAGCCCGGCAGTGAACAAGACCAAGGATGTAATTCTATAGTTATTACACTTTATTTTTATTGTTGTACTAGCAGGTACCGTCGCTTCACTCCGGAACCCTTGCGTTACAGCATTAAAAAAAAAATTAATTTATCAAATTAATATTGAGATCGGAGAATATATGACATCCCAGCCCGTTGTTGCCTTTTCCGTTTAACTCAGATGTATTGCGATTGGCGTCAAACACTTGGGGTTGCCGCCACATACTTCATGGCCAGTTTGCCAGATTATTCCCTATCCCGTAAGAATTTCAAAGATTCCGGCTGTATTCCTTGTCTACATCATAAAGGGAACCTTTGTGCAAAATTTCAGCTTTCTAGGTCCAAGGCTTTGGGGTGGGCGATGATGAGTGAGTGAGTCAGGACTTTTCTTTTTATATACGTAGATTTTCATGAATTTTGTTTTGTTTAACCTCATTGATTAGTTCTTTATAGATTATATTTGGATCTGTTATTTTCTCATTTTCAACTCTTATTATCCGAGATTCGTTCTTTACATATTATCCCTGGTGTTTCGATATCATGCTTATTTATGAAAATATGATCTATATTTATTTTCGTATTTCCATGAATAACGAAAAAAAAGAAAACGCAGCACTTGAATAAAAGGATAAATTGCCTTTCTGATTAGATTATGGGAAAGAATTGGGAACGGCATTTTCGTCCTTCTACGGACTCATCAGCCCAACCCCGCCTTCCCTTAACAAAATCAGAAAGGCAAGATCTTGTTGATAAAAGTCACCGCCGACCCGGCCGTGACCCCACCAACAACAAAAGGCAAGAAAATAAATTGCTGCGTCTCTCGACGCCAGCAAAAAGCCTTTCTCCTATACGAATCCTATACGAATTCCTTTCAACCTACTCTCGTAGGAGAGACGCAGCAATTTATTTTCTTGCCTTTTGTTGTTGGTGCGGTCGGAGGTGACTTTTACCAACAAGATCTTGCCTTTCTGATTTTGTTAAGGGAAGGCGGGGTTGGGCTGATGAGTCCGTAGAAGGACGAAACTGCCGTTCCCAATTCCTTCCCATAATCTAATCAGAAAGGTAATTTATCCTTTTATTCAAGTGCTGCGTTTCCTTTTCTTTAGTTACTCATAATCACAGCACGTTAAATTTCTTTGCTTTCCATGAATTGTACAGTTGTTTCTTGTTGCTCCGTAAAGACAATTTTTGAAACCATTATTGCACATAAGTTTTAAGTATTTCTGTACTGCATTGTTTTTATTCATTTTGAAAACATCTATATTTACATCGCCAATTAATATAGTTGGACTGTTTAATATATTTTCATTTTTTTTTGAATAGATTCTCTAATTCTTCAATAAATTTACCTTTGTTTAATGGTTTATAAATGGCTAAAATGTTAATATTTCGTGTTTGATAACGAAACATATTAGGTTCTATTACAAAACTTCATGAGAAATAACATGTGTTGTGAAAATTCTTGAATCATTTTCTAAAAGATTTCCTTGCTCCGACATTTTAGTAATTTGCAATTTAATATTTTCCTTACAGAATGACAGACAGAATAATGTTTTTATAATATATGTTTTTATAATATATAATAATAATAGCCAGGTACTGTCCTTCGCTCCGGAACCCTAGCATAAATAGCATAAAAAAAAAACTTTATTTATTTAGCAAATTAATATTGAGATCGTCGGAGAATTTACGACTTCCCAGTCCATTGTAGCTTCTCCGGATAACTCAGATGTATTGCGGGTTGGTGCCACACAACAAAAATTTAAAAGGAAAAATCACATTTTTGCATATACGGAGGGTTGTTTACAATCTATGGTAACGATTTGGATTCGGGTCTATTTCCCAGAAATTCCTTTCTCCACCAACGATCATGCTCTATTTGATGGCCATGAGATACTGCTATCGCTCTGCAGTGCAGTTTCCATTGCAGGAGACTACTGCGAAGAACGGGAAGACTTATACGTTGCCACTCCTGCTGACAACATTTCCAGAGTCAATGAACGAGGACGTCGTCTTCCCAAGGTTCGTTTTAATAGTCCAAATGCGCAAAAATCCATGGGCGATGCGTCTGGAGACTTCACTGGTATCTCGGTAAACAGTATAGCCTGGATTCCGGTTTGCTGTTCCATTCGTGTCAGAAAATTCTGGGTCGATTTGGACGTATGGCTGGACGCCTTGTCTTGGTTAAGACGGACCTTGTAAACGTCGTTTCCGTAAAGAGCAGGTAGTTCCTGTGTATAAATTTGTGTCAGTACGTGATCCTGATAGAACGCAATTCACCTTTACATTTTGAGCCACCCTCCGTATCTGTAGCTTGCCTTGATAGGAATAAACCCAACGATTATGAATCCCTTCGAAAAAGTTTCACGACATTCTCTGTACCAATTTGGAAACGATTTGGCTCCCACTGGGCGATAGAAAATCGCCCTTGGTTTATTGCAGTCGGACAGATAAACATATGCTTCGTCTAATGTGGCGACATATTTCCATTTATCCCCAGCGAGATGTCTTTCATACAGTTTTCTGCAATTTGTCTTACGTTCTGAAATGTGCTTTGGTAAGAGCTTGTGAACCTTGCTTTTATGTCTCTTTTGAAGTCCCAAATCTTTATGGATAATCTTGTTTACGGTACGAAGAGATGTTCCAACCTTCGCAGCAATGGTCCTTTGGGTCGCTGGATTGTTCCCCGTCATTATTTTCTTGACTTTCTGAATGATAGTCTTTGTGCGACTTATAGGTGTCCTTGGATTTGCTTGCTTTTCAGTCCCGGAAATCTGTCCTGTACGGGCCAAACCAAAACCAGCCAACACATTATGAACTCCTTTCTTCGAAATGGTGAAACCTCTTTTTCTACATGCCGTAATTATTGCGGAATAACTAAATTTCGCGTCGGAAAGGGCTGTAACGTACCCTTCCCAAAACTGTGACACTTTCGGCGGCATTTCTCCGAACAAACTAACCCGCACCCCTCCACACTAATCTTTAAGTACTCACCTGTACCTTTGCATATATTTGCATACCTTACTGTGATTGGTTGCGTCGTCACGCGCCATGCAAATCGTTACCATAGATTGTGAATAACCCTCTGTATCTTGCAAATGCAGAAATTCGTTTGTGAATGACTAATAGTTTGGTCACAAAATTGGAAGTCTTATGACAGAATGACCGACAGAATAACGTTTTTATAAAATATAATAAATTATAATAATTAATAATAAATAATAATATCCGGGTTCCGTCGCTTCTCTCTGGAACTCTTGCATGTATAGCACTAAAAAAAAAGCCTTTATTTATTTAGCAAATTAATATGAGATCGGAAAATATACGATTTCCCAGCCGTTTGTGGCCTTCTCCGCTTAACTCAGATGTATTGCAGGTTGGCGCCAATATGAAATTTTTCACATTTTTGCATGTATCTTGCAAACACAGAAACATTTGTAAATCACTGATATATTGTTCGATAGAACTTTCAAATACAGTGTTACCTCCGATTAACTGACAGTCACGGGACCGGAAGTTTTGTCCGTTATTGGGAGGTGTCCGCTATTGGGGAGGACTATCTTTTTTTCATTTTTTAGCTTATAGCATGTCATTTAATGAAAAATTATGTACAATCTTAATTAAATTTCTACAATTATCATTGCAATTTGAGAGAATATGAACAATTGCAAATTATTTACTATATTCCTTTTCAAATGACTGCTAATCCATTTGTCTTACTTAAAATAATGATAAAATTAATTACTAGTGTATAGAAAATTAATTTCTTGCATCCATTTGATGCCTTAAACATGTCCAATCCTAAAGTTTGACCGAATTCTTTGGCTTTTTCTTGAAGCAAAACACCGCATATAGGAATGTTCTTTTCACGAGCAGAGCGGAACTATTTTATCACCACTGCGACGATTTTGCTTGTTTCAGTTTTACGAAACTTCAAATTCTTCGAATTTTCGTTTGAATTCACAATCCACATTTTTCTAATCTCATCTTTGTCCTTCAAAAGTTCACTTACATGAGTTTTTCTAACTTTAAAACGTTCAACAAGACAACGCACACTCAACTTTTCTTTTTCAGCAACTTCAAGAAGATCAATTTTTTCTTTCAGTGCCAATCTCTTCCTTTTTAACGCCATTTTAATTCGCACTAAATTTAATCAACACGTTTATAGGATAGCTTTTCGAGGGATTTATATTTACAAAGCAACTGCAGTGAAAAGAAGGGCCTCAGATTCGTGCATTGAATCATGGGACACCGATACAATGTATCAATATATGGGACACCGATGTAAATACAACCATGATGTGTTTGTCGAAATGTTAATCGATTTTTTTTTTAAATTAAAATAACTGTCCGCTATTCAGAGTGTCCGCTATTTGGAGTGGATAGCATGGAATGTCCTATTTTAAGGGACTGGGACCTGCAATAATGTCCGCTAATTAGAGGTGTCCGCTATTCGGAGTGTCCGTTAAAGGAGGTAACCAACATTTTCTCAATATAATGTTCTCTTCCAACTTTTATACTTTTCGTTTAAAATGAGAAAAAGTCAAAATTTAACCCTTTACAAGGCGCCATCTTAGAAACCCAAAAATTTTTCGAAAGATTTTTGTAGCATTTTGTTTGTCTTAAAAAGATCTACATTTTGTCCATTTACATGACCAATCTATCTCTTAAAGTTTGGTCACAAAATTGGAAAAACTTAGTCTTACGACAAACAGAATAACTTTCTTATAATATAAGATGTTTTTTGTGGGGTAATCACTCTCGGGTACTAAGATGGAATCCTTAACTATTTTGCTCACTCTAAGACTATCGTTGAGGGTAAATCTGGATGATGATACCTAATCCATCCATAGTTTTCTGTCCGAAGACAGGTCCAGTTCTATGGAGGTCTCACATGGATCTCCTAGAAACACCTGAGGAAAGATACTGGGGGTGGTTTCCCGTTGCCTGCCCCCAGGACGCCATTACGGAATGACGTCAGACCGAAGAGAAAGTGAAGAAGAGGCTGGACAACACAGGAAAAGAAATTGAAACAGCCATGCCACTGCCGGGATTCGAACCCAGGTACTGGCGCACTGGTCGCCACGGCTGGCCGCCGCCGAGACCGCACGGCCACGCCAGGAAGGCGATACCTAATAGTGACTTAATAATAATCATGAGATTACAAAGCTCCG
>JAFIDM010020608.1:0-14347 GCA_023159025.1 Thereuonema tuberculata
ATTCACTAGTCAACGAGTAGCGGTGCTATTCGAAACATGTAGTTTTTTATGTCTTTAAAATGTTTTTTGTTATTAATAAATGTTTTTATAATTATCGAAATAATATTTAAAAAATTAAATTTATAAGTAAAATAAATCAAAAAATAATTCGAAAAAAGGAACCTTTCAAAGATAATAGAAGTTATAAATTTCAATGTTATTTTAAATAAATACTACAAAATTAACTATATTGACTTTGTTTTCAATTAAGAACAATGAAAATTAAAGAAATAGAAATCCTAGCAAAGAAATTGAAAAAAAAATAGTTGATGCAATTCGTGTGTTTTTTTTTGTTAGTATGTATAAATAAGTGAGGTTTTACGTGTGTTGCAATGAATTGTGAAAGGAATTATGTTAAAAACATTTATAACAAATAATTCGCTTCGTTTCTGAGTTAGACTTTTCTTTTCGAAAAATAAAATATGATCTTCTATTGTGGTTTATAAAATAGAGAAACTGATAATTCTCTTTTAAAAATAGAAGGTAAAAAACGTTTAGCATTATATTTTTGTAGGTATTTAAAAATTCAAAATCATGGACAAATTTCATAAATAACTTTAAAGAATTATTAAAAAATTAAATTAATTTCATTTAAAAATCCAAAGATTTCTAAAGATTACAATATGCAGTTAATATAATCTTCAAAAAACAGTAACTGTCAAATATGTTATAAAAGTATTTATTAAATTATAACGGTGGATCTTTTCTCATGAGGAAATTAATTATTTTTCTATTATATATAATCATTATAAAATAAAGTAATTTCCTTAACTGAAGACTTAATAATGAGAAAGACTGTTTTCAATGAACTTTTTTTTTAAATAAACAATTAATAAAATGAAAATATCACATTTGAATTTGTAGAATATCCCTGATTTTTTTGGAGCTTTCTTAAACTGCGAACAATGAGATTGACATGTATTTTCTTTCCGTTAAAGCGTAGTAAAAGTACGCTTACGGATGAGCCGGATACTCCTGGTTTTTTAATGCTGTCCGGGTAATATCCAGAGTTGCAAAAATGTCCGGGGTTTGATATTTTTATAACTACGGAAAATTTTTTAATTTTAGACCGTTCGACATCACGTTTTTAAAAATTCTCTTATGGCCGTGCCACTCTCAGTCGACCTTAGAGCAAGCGCTGACGTCGATGGGGAGGCATGGCTACCGGTTCGGCCACAACTTTTCACTTAGTAATTTGGCAACACAATGAGGGCAATGTATTTAGATTGGGTGACAGGTAATAGTTAAGTTCACACCACGTGAAACAACACTAGCATGTTCAAAAGACATAGATACTTTAAATGCGTCCTGTAATGTGGAAGGAGCTCTATAAAATAACTGAGACCTAACATGAGTATTAGTACCTTCAATATAATATTGCACTTTATCAATTTCAGACATATCATTAATTTTACAAACAACTTCCTGAAATTTACTATGATACTCAGTAATAGTACTAGTTTGCTTTAAGATGCGTAACTAACGCCTTAATTCTATTTGAAGGTTAGGCACTTGAAATTCTGCCGTAATCCCTAGCTGAAATGCTTGCCAGTTAGGAAATACACCAAACGTAAGAAGTCCATCAACATACCAGTTTAATGCTTGTTTTTCAAGTGACCCAATTACAATAACTAACTTAGTATTATCATCTAATCACGTTGTGAGAGCAACTTGCGAAAATGTAAACAACCAGGTCCTCACGTCAATAGTGGTATCGCCTGAAAATTTAGGCAAAGTCGTTAATTTAGAACTGCCAAAATTCACATTTTGACGTTGCATCATTTCACTAATTTGCTTCATAGACTCTGTCTGCTGTTGAATTCCGGCAATCATAGCCTCAACTAAAGCTGAAGAGTCTGTCATGGTACCAAAAAAAAAATTAATGATAGTACACCTTTGACTGAGTCAACTGCAAAATACTAAAATTTACAGACAAATTCTTTTAAGCTATAACAATCCCTATTAAGCAACGGGAATGACATTCCGTCCCCCCCACATAAACAAAATAGTACAAGCCACCACCGAAAGACAATGGAATGCTCTGCTACCAAAAATTGTAATAAAATGGGTGGATCTAGGTGGCTTAAATTAAATGTTATTTAATAAGTTCTATTTTAAATTAATAAACAGAGTATCGGCTTGATACTTAAAGTTTTGTCTTTACACAAAGTATTACAAAAGTGAAATTTATCTCACTTCTTCTTTGGTTCAATTGACTCTTAAGCAGTTTTCTTTCTTCTTGCTTTATTCGCTAGCAGGTTCTTCTTTCTTCGACGACACACGAACACAGCAGAACTACGGTGGCTTCTCACAACAAACGTGTTCTTCAGTTCTTCATCGGCGACCAACACTTCATCTGCGACTAACGCTTCCTTTCCAACTGCTCCGTTCTCTCTCGTGTCTTCTGTCGAACTCCCCTCCTCTCGACTTGTAGCAGTCCTTAATATCGGAATTCCCCACCAGCCTAATTTGTATATTCTACTTCACAAATTACAAACATACATGATTTAAGAGATTGTAAACAAGCATAATTATTTAAATAAATAAACATAAATAATTCTAACAAAACCTCATTACAAGGTTCCTTAGTTTTTTACCTGCAATGGAAAGAATTCTTTCCATTTTTGATGGCCTAACATCATACTTCCTATCTTGTCACAAATGCCTAAAATTATTATTTGATTTTTATGAAAATCTAGAAAGAGATCTGTTTTTGAAATTTTTATATGATACTACAGTAATTTAATAATGTAGTTCTGAGAGTGGAAGCTAATTCTTTCACAGCAACAAAAGCATTTCAGAATTGTTCTGAATTAATTTGTGAACTTCAGGAAAGAAAAACCCACAACTTTTGGAAAGAAAAACCTATCTTCTGCCAAAGAATTGCTATTCACTCTAAAAGAAAATAATAATGTTCAGGAACAAAAATTCTTCTCAAGCAGAAGACAATTTTTATAATTCTTGTATCTAATACTTAGAGTTGTCAAGAACCAGTTTTAATAAAGATAGTAAGTTTCAGTGGATAAATTTACGAACTGAGATTGCCTAATGTGATTTAGAAGAGAGTGCACAAGGAAAAAATAACAGAATCCATAGATATTGATGACCTAGTTGATGAACGTACATTATTGAACCAGGTAATTCAAAACCAAAGGTTAGGTTGTGATTCACGTTCTGAAAAACTACCAGATACTTTTAAAGAGAAATGGAAAGAAATTTTTATGGTGTTTCAAAAAGCTGATGTTTTATGTTAAAGTAATTCTAAAATGGTTGAATTTGCGATGTCTATTCCTGGGATATCTGCTCCAATTGGGGTAGACTTTCTGTATCTTCTGTTAAACATCTGCGAAATGTTAAAATTAATTCAGAACTTTCTTGTTGTGAATTGTATAATATAATTAAAATGAAACAAACCATTTCTGAAAAAAGTCATGACTAGTGAAAAATATAACTGAATAAATAAAGTTGAACAATTCAATAAACTGTTAAGGCTTTTAAGTAATTTCAAAAATATGTCCAGGGTTAGACCCAAAAAAAATATGGTAAACCTAAATAAAAGTGAATAATTCTAATTAAAATTCACTGCTCCAATTGGTTCTCTACCGAAAAAACTACGAAAAGACGACAACTTTGATGTAGAAAAAGATTAGGAACTAAAAAATGGATAGGTAAAGTGGTCAGTTAATCCTTGTATAAAAATCCATTCATTGACATTTTATTTGATATAATTAAAGTTATTCACCTTTCATCAATTATGTCGATTTTCAAATTTAATTTATGATTGTTTTTAAAAATTGAAAAAGTTTGTATCTTTCTCTTTCTTCAGAAATTTCTATTTGAAAATAATGTAGGGTTTTTTATTATTTTTTTTTTATTTAAATTTTGAAAAACGACAAAAGGAAAATAATAAAATAAAATTTCAAGAAGAAATCTATAAACGTTCTTTGATTTAGTTCTGTTTCCATTTGTAATGAAATATTTATAATATTATATTAGAAAATAATAGAAATATTGATAGTAATTGTAAAGCTTTTAAGATTTAATTAATTTTAAGTAATGTAATGAAATATTTAAAATATTATATGAAAGAAAGTAGAAATACATTAGTTATTGCAAAGTTTTTTAAATATTTTCTGCCTCCTTTCTTTAACTTTACTTTCACCTTAAATATTTTAAGTAAATATTTTGTTTTTATTAATTTGTAAAAATTTTGTGATTTAATTACTCTTGAGTTATAATAATATTAAATTTCATATGTTGAATAAATGCTCATACAAAGGGAGACATTTTTTGAGTTTACTGTTTTTGGTTTTTCTTTAGAAGAAACTAGAAAAAATATATTCGAAGAATGCACATATCAGACAAAAGATTGACTCACTTTGTTTCACATGATGTTTGTTTTGCTTCTAGATTATTCTTTCCAATATCTCAGTTAAAATCAATTAAATTTCCTATAGGTTTAAATCTTACAAATATTCCACAAGTACATTCGTATAAATAAATAAAATAAATATATAGAATATACTTAACAAACGTTTAGAAACAAACAAAAATATCAAGATAAAAAGAATTTAGTTAAACTGCCAAAAAACCTGATAGAAAAACAGTTCTATCAAAGAATAGTGTTCAAATTGCAGAGGAAAAGTTTAGACTTATTTTTTTTTAGTTTTCATGATGATCTTCTTATTTCCATTCTCCCATGGTAGCTCATGAACGAAGGACATACTTTTATAATTAGTAAGCCTATTACTTCACTTAACGCAATTGTAGAAGAATACAAATGTGTATCTATATATAAAAATACAAATATATAAAACAAAATAGTCGTCCATCCGCTTATATGAACGATTTTTATTTTAAATCAGCATGTTAATAAAATATTTCAAAATACAATGTTCTTTCGGTTGTTAGTTTTCGTAAAATGTGAACAGATAATGTTCAACTATCGAGAAACTATTCTCGGAAATCACTATAAATTAACCATTATCACTATAAATAACAACAAAAACTGTTATGAGGTTTTGTTGTAATTATTTATGTTTATTTATTTAAATAATTGTGTGTATTTGCAATCTCTTAAATTATATATGTTTTGTAATTTGCTTAGTAGAATATGCAAATTAGGCTGGTGGCGAACCCCGATATTAATGGACTGCTATTAGTCGAAGAGGTGGGGGGATTCAATAGCTGACTCGAGAGAGGTGAGTTCGACAGAAGACACGGGAGTGAACGGTGCGGTAGGAAAGGAGGCGTCAGTCGGGGACGAGGCGTTGGACGCCGAGTTGAATGTAGCGTTAGTCGCTGACATGAATGAAGCGTTTGGTCGCTGAAATGAAGAACCCGTCTGTCGTAAGAAGCCACCGTAGTTCCACTCTGTTCGTGTGTCGTCGAAGAAAGAAGATATCAGCTAATCAAGTAAGAAGAAAGAAAACTTCGCAAGAGTCAACCGAACCAAAGAATAAGTGAGATAGATTTGACTGTAATAATACTTTGTGTAAAAACAGAACTTTGAGTATCAAGCCGATATCTCTCTGTAAATTTAGCTACGTAAAAATAGCAACATAAACTATGTATAATTTTAAAATAGAACGTATAAAAGAAATTTAATTTAAGCCACCAGATCCACACATTTCTTTACTAAAACTTTAAAAAATATTTAAAATTTCATTTTCCTGTAACTATTTATGATTCTAATATTTATATCTATTCATAATTTGGGACGACAAATATTACTTCTTTTACTTTTTAGTTTGTTTTTTACTATTCTATTAACGCAACAAGATAGCACAGTGATTAGGAAACCAATCAATGTGCTTCGCAACGGCTTCTGAGTAACCTATACTTTAGAACAGACTGCGCCGGGTTGTTCGAGAAAATGCACGCGCTAGTCTCTTTATGACCCCATCTTATCTTCCCAAGCCTATTTATATGTAATAGTCGTCATTCTTAACTTAAACCTTGTTAATACATTGAAATCCTAATAATGATATAAAAAAATTTATGTTGTTGAGAAACTGTGAAAAGATTTAAAATGGGGAGAAAAAAAATTAGTATAAGAATGGCCCATGAGGGGATCGAACCCACGACAGAAGCGATATTAGCACGAGGCTCTAACCAACTGAGGTAACAAAAGCCGTTGCCAAACATAGTGGGATATGTCTTCACATACAGAAAGAAAAACAGGGGATATAATGCATCTTTCAGAAGCTTACAAGTGTATTCAAAAATTATTTTATTTAATTTACTTAAATTTTTATAACACCAAAATCAAACGAAAAGTATCTATTTGTCTGAAATTGATGTTTGTTGTGAGTATCAAATCTGGCTGAGAATGTTTTTTTAAATAAAAGCAGATTCTTTCTTCTAAATATCCCCATTCCTAAATGTCAAGTATATTCATTAACATAGATGCTCCGGTGCTATTAAAAAAGATAGTTGATTATGAAAAAGTGTTAATATGAGAAGGATTGAAGAAAGCCAGGGAGAAACAACATGAAACATATATTTGTTTTCAAGAATATGTTATAATGTTTTGAGACTTTATATGTGGTTGAGATTTATTATATGTTTAAAGATTATAAAGTTTTAGATTTAAAGATTATTAATTTTAATATTTATTGAAACATTTATCGTTTTAAGTATACATGTGAATCGAATTTAAGTCGTTTTCTCGCTACAACGAATTTCATGATGGTTTTTTGAGTGATATCTGTTTTCTGGAGAAAACAAGTAAAAATAGAATTATTTGATCTCAATGAAACTTTATATTTAAAACTTTATTTTCTTTTCCTAGACACGATACGATTTTGTCCTGATAAATTTTCTTTAGCCACCTATACGTATGTTCGTTAATCCTGTGGTCCAGTAAAAAATACGGGGTTTCTTTTCTCGTAAAGAAGATTTTCCAAAGTGTTTACTCCTGACAATCAAGAAATCTCATATATTCGTCTCTTCTGTGCTTACATATCAAATTATTATAATCTCAGTGATTATTTCTCTACCTTTTCTTCAAAAATTTTCACGACAATATTTACAATTTTAGAAAATTACATTGTTAGGTTTTGCCCATAGAAAACTGAATATTCAAAATTAAGAGTTAATTCAGTTATTCAATTTTAAACTATGTGAATAAAATAAGATATTACCAATATAATCAAATACCATATTGAAATTAAAAAAAAAAATACTTGATATATATTATTATCATAAATTATACTTTACCAACTATAAAAGATGTTTGCTTGAATTCGTTCCTCTTTTCAGTCTATTTCAGTTTTGATTTCTGCTTGCAACTAATAAGCCTCGTTTTTACTTCATTTGTTTTGCATGAATAAATCATCATGAAATTACTAATAGTACAATGAAAAAGATGATATTGGTTTACAGTTGTAAAAGTAATAAATATTTGAATATGTTGTGAATGTTTTTAGAAAACCTATTTAGGAATTATGTTAATTTGAATTTTATCTGATGGCATCAAGAATTGAAAGGTCAGTTGATGGTTGAAATAAAATCATCAATACTCTGAAGACATGTTGTAGAGACAGCAATTCGTTGGTAATTTATAATTTAATAATTTTTTAATGAGTTTCGATTTTTCAACAAAAAAAATTAATCTGTTTTAAACATTTCAATAGAATTCATTTAGTGATTATTGAAAGATTTCGAGAAGATATTTTTTCCTGAGGGTTCCAAATCGCTGCGTAGTAGGCAGCTCGATATTTTCTATTTGAGCATCTTTTTTTAAAACAATGAATAGAGTGCTTCAATGGTTGAAAAAAAAAAGCAATTTTAAAATGTTTTCATAATTACGAAATAATATTTGAGATAATAAATTTATAAGCGGTCTGATACTAAAATAAATCAAAAAACAAATCGAAAAAAGGAACTAGATAATACTGATAATACAGAGACAGTAATAATAAATTTCACTGTTATTTTTCTTAAAATATTACAAAATCTGCTCCAATTCGAATTTACTCCAATTTGTTCCGTGCCGAAAAAACTACAAAAAAGACGACAACTTTTGATGCAGAAATCGATTTAGGAACTAAAAAATCGATTGCAAAATTGGTCAGTTATTCCTTGTATATATTCCTTGTATATATAATCAATCCTTTGGTATTTCATTTGATATAATTAAAGTTATTCACCTTTCATTCATTATGTAGATGTTTAAATTTAATTTAATTTAGTCCTAAAAAATAAAAAAAATTCAATTGTTTCTTTCAAGAGAAAATTTCCATCATTGTAAATAATTGGCTAAGATCGTGAGTCTCTCTGTCGGTCTGTCTGTCTCTCTGTAACTCGATATAATTAAGCTATTAGGATGGATCCAAGATTCTCAACGGTACCATTTAATCAAGGGTACTCAATTTGGATGGAATATTAGTTAATTTTGTCATTCCATGTTTTTTCCATGAAATTTTATCCTTAGAAACTGACCTAGACAACTGAAATTCTAACAAAACATACGTCAAAATCAAATAATTTTGTTACCACTGCACCCATTTTAATGAAATTTGGCATACTTACTCAGTTGTTTACGCTTATTTAAAAACTCAAAACCATTTTTGCCGTAGAAGCTTCGTTCACAAGTTAGCGCAGTATTTACATTACAAAGGTGAGTTTTAAATTCCTTTTGGCGTTATTGGTCAAAAATAATAATTATTCTATTCTTACTTTTAGTAAAGTGTATTTACAAGTACAAACTTTAGATATGGTGGGTATTTATTTACCAGAGTCTGTTTAGTCATGGACAGTTATATGTTGCTATTTCTCAAGCACGTCGTGCTTGCGACTTTAAAATCAAAATTCTTGACCGAATAGATCAAGGACATCTAATAGAATGATCTGATGCTGTTTTTACAAAAAATTTAGTTTATAAGGAGATATTTTCTTTATAGATTATAGTTGATAATAAATGATTTTTCAGATTTTTTTATGCCTGTCGTCCGACAGGCTTTGCTGCTAGTTTGTAGATATTGTAGGGTTTTAGTCTTTTTTTGTTATTTAAATTTTGAAAAACAACCAAAGGAAAATAATAAAATCAAATTTCAAGAAGAAATCTTTTAAACGTTCTTTTATTTTGTTCTGTTTTTATTTTGTAATGAAATATTTACAATATTATATGAAAGAAAGTAGAAATACATTAGTTATTGCAAAGTTTTTAAATATTTTCTGCCTCCTTTCTTTAACTTTACTTTAATCTTTACTTTAAGTAAATATTTTGTTTGTTAATTTGTAAAAATTTTTTGATTTGATTTATTTTGAGTAATAATAATATTAAATTTTATATGTTGATTAAATGCTCATATAAAGAGCGACATTTCTTGAGTTTACTGTTCTTGTTTTTCCTTTAGAAGAAATAAGAAAAAACATATTCAAAGAATATACATATTTGACAAAAGTTTGACTCACTTTGCTTCATATAATGTTTGTTTTGCTTCTAGATCTTGCAAATATTCCACAAGTACATTCGTATAGATTGAAAATATTATTTTACTTTCAGTGAATTTCATTGATATTATTAATTAAGCCGTACTTCTGATTAGATTTGATAAGAACTTTTGTACAAAAATTATTATACAATGACGACTAGTTGGACTCCACCATTATCGATGGAATTCAAGATATCTTCAATCAAATTTATCAGGACATACAATTTGAAGATAAAAAGGACAAGATTCTGCTATCCCTTATCTCTATATAAATTCGAAGCGCTCCAACGGACAATTTTGTACTTCCGTATTTCGTAAACTCACTTTTGCAGGTACCACCCTGAATTTTAGTTTTAATGTACCTCTATCCGTTAAAATGAATTTAATAACCATGCTAGTTTATAGAAATTTTAAATTATCAAGTCCCCACAGCTTTATGATCAAGAGCTCACTAACACCAGACGCATGTTAATAGATAATCATTACCCAATAGGTAATGATTATCCATTTATTTATGGACATTTTCAAAATGTCATCAACCGTCATTACAATAACTTAGTAACAACCATGCAAGCAGCAATGGTAATTACATTTGTGTCCATTACATACCATCCTCATGGATTTCCTCAACTGCGTAAATTATGCAAACTCCACAACATTTGCATTACAGCTGCGGCCAGATCTACTATTGCAGCTAACTTTAATACTATGCAGAAACGAAATACTTCTAATGTTGTGGTCTTGTATGCTCTTCGATGCCTGTTATATAACTGCTCCTACTTATGGGAGACCCGTTGGGTGATCTCTGATCGGGTGGCCGAGCACAGGAGGGCCAATACTAGAAATGAAATGTACCTTTCATACAGGCACGCCAGCGCTAACTCTCATGACATAGATTTTTCATACGCGTTAATACTTGAAAGATCGAATATGGACTTCCACAGAAAATGAATGGAAACATACTTTATTTTAACAACACTTGCGACTTACAACGTTTACTTATCCGTGCCGTGCATGAAGGGCCACGGTCTAAGAAACAATGAATTAAAAAAAAAACAGATAATAAATAACAACAACAATAATAAAAAACTGTACATCAATATTTCGTCTTCTTGAAACAAGATAAAACATAAATAAACTCCTGAAAACTTGACAACGTGGACATATACGTTGGAAAGCACGGGCAGAACAATAAAAGAAAGAGTCGAAGAACATGTTCGTGCTTTTAATAATAGAGAAGAAAACATCTCGGACTGGGCGGACCATTGTAGAATTAACGGACACAAACCGGACCCCATCGTGAAGATCGTCTATCACGAACAAGACGAACAAAAAAGATTCATGATTGAGTCCTGTATCATCAACTGTTGTGTCTGTTTCAACAAAAATAAATGCTTAAAAGTAAATGAGATGTCATTATCCATATTTAGAAATGCTTTCTTAAACAATAAGAAAGTCAAAGAGTATTTGTCTTTCAAATAAGTCATATATTACTTTAAACAATGTCACTAATTTTGTCCTTTTTCTTTTGTTTATCCATGTTTTTTCATTATTACCATTTTCTTTTGTTTACTCATGCTTTTTCATTATTGTTTTTTAAATTATTACATCTTCTATCATTTTAAAAAGAGAGGAATTCTCTTTTTCATGATAAATTTTTAATTTTATTTTATAAAAAACCTTGAAAAAGATTTATGAAAATAAAACGAAATATTGGTCCAAGTTGTCAAGTTTTCAGTAGTTTATTTATGTGTTATCTTTTTTCAACAACAATAATAAATTAATTATCGGCCGTCACCGTCGTTTTTCTTTTAATCATTATCCACTCATTATTTTTATCATTTTTTATTATTTCTTTTCTTTTTTAAATTTTAAACTTTTTTAAAATTTTATTTTGTTCTTTTTAATGTTTAATTTTGTTTTATTTTTTATTTTTAACTATCCTTTTCTTTTTATTTTCTTTTAATTCCTAAAACGTTTTGGTCCTTAAAATTATGAAAATAAATAGGAATTTTACTTTTGTGTTTTATTTTTCATTTCCTAATTTTTAGAGGAAAAGGTGTAAAAACGGGCACAGGTGTAAATATGTGCACCCCCTCACCAGGGGGCTATGGGAGTAGCTGCAGTTTTGCGGCCAGGACTGGATGGTGTCTTTTATTGATATAAGATAGCAGAGAGCAGTTGGAACCTTTAATTTCAAGTAGTGTGGATGCAGCATCAGTTATTGTGCGAATTGGTGTTTGTTGTGGACTGCAAACTTTTGACAGATATGTGGAAATGGTTTTTTTTTTTCATGTCCTTGTGGTTAGTTTAAAATAATTTCATAGTGATATCCGGAAAGCAGAGATCCTCAGCTACTTTAAGAAGCACGCCTTTAGGTTACATATGATAGTGGCAATCTTGCTTAGGAGGGGTTGGTGTAAATATGGGCCCCCATTCAAAGGGGGCCTATAATTACACCATCTTTTCTCTTAAACAACATAAACTAGCTATGTCCATTGATGAGGTTGCTGAAACACCGCAATGTTCCCGGGGAACTTCAAATGCAGTTTCTCCGTTCGACGTATCTCCTGTCCCACGATTTCTCTACGATTCATCATCGGACTCATCAGATCCTGCGACCCTCCCCTTGTGGACAGCGATGATGACCTGATATCAACGATAGGGATAAACCAGAATCGAATGATGCACCTTACAACTTTTGTGAGGAAAATTTCTCTCAAGACACTCGCGAAGAAATGTGAGTTAAATTTGTTATGTGCCAAAGTGGGCACAGCTAGATTTTGCCCGGTCTGAAAGAGCCATTTATGTTTGTGATTTCTGTAAATAATTTTTGATTTGATGTTCATTTAAAATTCTTCAATATACAACTTGCTCTTTGTACCGATTTGTATTGTTTTATCCTGTTTTAAAAGATTTTTAACTATTTTTTTTTTTACTTTTTTGGAGAGGGCCCATATTTGCCCCAATTTTTTCTGGTGCTTTTTTAGAAGCTTTTTGTAAATCTTCATTTTCGAATTGAAATAATTGATATTAATCATTGTTTTGCCTCCTCTCATTTAGTAAACTTGTTATAGTTTTTAATACAGGTAAAAAATCTAGAATTTCTCCAAAAGAAAGTAATTTTAAGTCAAAAACAAAAGAGGGTGCCCATATTTACAACTTTTTCTCTAATTGTGAAAGGAAAAAAAAAAGGTTTTTTTTATAATGAAAAAAAGAGAAAAAAGAGAAAAAAAAATTCTGTTTAGTTTTGTTTCTTAGGTCTTAATCCAAATTACTTCAGTCTTTATGCATGCAGATTCTTATGACTTTTACACAATCATCCTGCCTGTTTCGCAAACATTGCCCCGATCTCGACTAGAGTGTGGCCTGCCGATTTATTTCCGTCCTTGCAGCCTTCAGCCAATACTATGTGGTATCTGTTTTCGCTACTAGAGCTGTTTTTTCATCACACCCAGCATGTAAGAGAAGCCCCAAGACCATTACTTCCTGTTTAAATTTAAGTATAAATACATCGACTTTTTGCTGTAGTGTTACTTGATAATACCGTCTCTGGACACAGTATCTACACGCATTGAACTCAATCAAGAGTTTAAGCGGATGTGAACTAATGGTTCTACTATCTAACTGGGACGAAACCACCAACCCCGGAAAGAGGGCCCGCAGAAAGAGGAGAGAAAGCATCGAAGGACTGTTCACAAGAGGTTAGGGTTACCCACGGACGACGACAGACTTCTCACCGGACAAACAGAGAATATCACACACACTAGACACAGATTCCCTTGCGATGGCGGCCGCGGGACCACAGAGGGTCGGGAAAACCTCTGAAAACTTACCCTGCAGGAAATGGAGGCTCTTGGGAGACCAAAGAACCTGGGCACTTCCATTCAGGATCGTAAAGGCCGCACGTACGCGACTTCTATTAGAGAAGGAGGCACTCGGCCGTCCACGTCCAAGTGGCACAAGAAGTCGGGCAGATAGGACGGTAGAGCCACAAGGTCTTAAGTTTATAGAAGTGGCATCGAGAAAGTTCGCGAGGTTAGGATTCCTTTCTGTGATGCCTTCAGCTGGGTGCCGAAATAGCCGCACTCAAGGGCAGTTCTCATGAAGAGAAAGGCATCTGTTAACCCTGTAACCGGGCCACTCGGGCTTGGCTGCCGTCAATTCCGTGTCCGATATCAGTCAATCTACATCGTGGAACCACTCTAAGTAAGGGAAGGTACTTTAGGTCCATAGTTGGCCAGGGACAGGGCCTGATCTAGCTATTTAGCCGCTCCGGGCAAAAATAATATTTGCCGCACTTTACAATGACTCTTTATAAGTCATAAGCATGTTATTCCAGAGATGGTGCAATTTTTAACCGTCTTCAAAAATCAGAAGGTTATCATTTCGACCCGTATTTATGTAATATTGATGGAATTGTATAATAATCTAAACGAGTATACCAAATTTGATGAGTGTATGTATGTATGTATGTATGTATGTCCGTCCGTCCGTTCAAGAATTTCTCAGAAACTACTGGTGGGATTGAAATAATTCTTTTTTTATCGACTTATATATCTTTTAACTTAGGGAGCAGTGAAAATTTCATCAAAATCGATTAAGTAGTTTAAAAGATATGGACCAAAAGGTTATATGAAGTCGGTTTATATTTATGTAACTTTTCTTACATCGACTTGTTAATAACATGTTTTCCCTGAAGTTTAAATGAATAAAAAAAAAAAACACAAGAAATGATTTTTTTAAAATTTAATTCAAATAAAAAAAAAGGAATTATGTAGAGCCACAAAACGAATTAGTTATTCTTAAAAAATAAACAAATTAAATTAAAACACTTTTTGCTGAGAATATTAAACTCTACCTAGTAA
>JAFIDM010020609.1:0-14343 GCA_023159025.1 Thereuonema tuberculata
TTGCAATGTAATCCCGAAAACTATAGAAAATATAAAGGTTCCATGTTTAATCAAAAAGTACAGATCCGAAAAGCTAATCTCTAACTTTAAATGGAATTTAACTAACCTGCAACTTGATAGCATCAATAAGAAAATAGATAGTCTTCAGAAAGAAGAACTGTTTCTAAATAAAAGACTTAAGGAGGTTTTGCCGCACAATATCTATTTGGACATCATGAATAGAGACTTCTTGAAGTTTAATAAAGATAGGAAAATACTGAGAGATAGAAAGATGAAGAAATTTAACAAGACGAAAACAGAAAAAGACAGAATCAATTTTAATAAATATTGTAAAAATTCAGAATATGTGGTTAACTTGAGTAAGAAACCTTTAAGTGTTAGTGAGCTTATTTCTCTCAACAAAGGATTGGACTTTAATATCAATGTAGGCTTTAATAAAACTAGAGTCATTTCAGAGGTTGAAACAAAATCAAAAATCATTCAATATAAAAAGGAGACCCTATTTCAAATTTATCGTAATTTGTATAAAAATGAAATAGAGGGTAATAAATTTATGATTGTGTCTCAAAGAGATGTTAAGAATGTAGGGAAAATTTTACAGGATGAATCCAGAATGATTGTAAAATCTGACAAGGGTAACAAAATTATAGTAATGGATAAAGGAGATTATGTATCTAAGGTAAATGAAATGTTAAATTCTGGGGATTTTCTTGAAATCAAGGATGATCCAACTTATAAATTATATTCAAAGACTAAATTGATAATCCAGACATGGAAAAAATTGAATATCATAAAGTTTTACCAATATAAAGACATATGCAAAGAAATGTTAAGAACACCAACGTTCGAACCAAGACTCAAGACACATAAAGAAAATTATCCTTTAAGACCGGTTATTAATTCGTTTGGATCGCCAGTTCAAAACATCAGTAAATTTGTGAAAAAAATTTTGCAAGGTTTTCCATTAGATGAACCGGAAGCAGTTCTTAAAAATACTAAGAGTTTAATTGATAATATAATTAAATACAAAGAAGGAGCAAAACACACGTTTAAATTGTTCTCAATGGACGTGGAAGACATGTACACCAATGTACCTGTACAAGAGGCATTAAAGGTTATAGAAATGAAATGTTAGAAACATAAAGATATGTTAAAGAATTACAATTTGGATAAGGATGTTTTTTTGGATATGTTAATATTGATATGTGATAATAAGTATTATAAATTTGGGGACAAATTATACGCACAAAAAAGGGGTTTCCCAATGGGATGCCCAATTTCTTGAGTAGCTTGCAATATTTATTTGAATTGGATTGAACACAAGTCAATCTTAAGATGGAAAAAAGCTAAGTTTCAATATTTTAGATATGTAGATGATATTCTGATTCTGTGGGAAGGTACTGATCGGCAATTTAAAAATTTTTTTTCAATTTTGTAAATTCTGTAGAACCCAATTTAAGATTCACTTATCAGGAAGAAACAGATGGGAAGCTACCTTTCCTAGACACATTATTAATCAACAACAATAATAATATCAGTTATGAATTTTACCAAAAGCCCTACCAAAGTAAGCATATGTTAAATTTTGAGTCAAATCATAGAGTATCAACTAAGAAAGAGATAATTTTCAACAATTTAAAAAGGATAACGACTTACACTGAGGACAAAAGGTTGTGGAAAGGGAAAATTAATTGTCTAAAGGAAAAATTAGAAATTAATGGCTATCCTAGAGGTTTTGTTAAATCATGTATTGATAGAGTTTTTCGCACAAGCAAAATCAAAAAAGTAGAGAATTTAAACAGTAACAAAGTCACAAATTACAAATTGATTAGGCTTCCGTTTGGTTTTGAAATTGATAGATATGTAAAAAATGTTTTGGAAGAAAACAAAGTTAAAATAGTATTTTATAAGGGAAACTTATTATTCAAAAAAAGAAAGCAAGATAAAATCAACAAGTTGCACAAAATGGGAGTAATTTATACATTGAAATGTAGAGACTGTGGGGGGTTATATATTGGAAGTTCTGGTCGTTCATTCAAAGAACGGTTAACGGAACATACTAATGCATGCAGAGACAATCATCCAGAACTGTCAGATTGGGCTTTTCACTCAATAAATTTGGCACATAATCCGGATCCTATTATTGATATTACTTATACAGCTCAAGATGAATCCGAAAGGTTCATGTTGGAATCAGGTTTTATCAATCTGACAGATTGTTTTAACAAAATCAAAGCACTTAAAATGAACCCAATTTCATTCAGTTTTTTGGAAAAAATTATAAAGAATAATAAAATTTTGAAAAATAAATTGGAATTGAAATAATTATATTGTTTCTATATGAATAGTATAGTATAGTTTAATTTTTATTTTTACTTTTATTTTTATTTTACTTTTTATTTTTATTTAAGATGAATTCACTGGTACCATGTTTGTTTAGAAAGGCCGTGATTGTTATTCAAGAATAATTGTTAATGTTATTCAAGAAAGATTGTACCATGTTTGTTATTAAAGAAAGATTGTACCATGTTTGTTATTCAAGAAAGATTGTACCATGTTTGTTTAGAAATGCCGTGATTGTTATTCAATAAAGATTGTACCATGATTGTTCATAATTAGAAATTCTAATTTTTAAATGTGAGAGAAAATGTTTATTTCTCTTCATTTTCTGTAGTCCTTGAGAAGAAGATTCCTGCTAAAGGAATTGAATTATTGAGTATTAAATAATGTGATTAAGGAAGAAGAGGTCTTATGAATTATTATTATTATTTGCTTCTATTTTAATTGAAATGAATGAACGATTAAATAATTCTTCTCGGGTTTACAGGCTAGTAAGAATTTTGGAGTGGTGCAAGCTTTCAGATGCAGTCATTGCGTCCATCTTCAGGGAATAAGAAGCAAGATCATCGTGGGTATTTTGAATCGTTTGAGCGCCTATCTCTGTTTGGTTCCCATTTTCATGAGGAGGTTTGTTAGCACCAAAAGCTGCGTGTCTTCGTGATTGGTTGCGAAGGACGATGTTTGGAAGCCAGGAGCTGCTGAGTTGTAGCCCTTTGTGTCTCTTAACTGTTTTGGTTTCCTGTTGTGGTGAAATATTTTAAGTGAAATTTAAATCTCCTATTTCAAATTGGTAAAAGACACTGAATTGGTGGTAAGGAATAAATTAAATAATTATTCTCGCAAAGAACCTGCAAAAGGCAATTGGCAGAAGAACGCAAGCAGCCAACATTCGAAAGGCGCGCGCTTCGCAGCATCGAAGTTAGCAGCACGCAGAAGAGTTCCAGTGTCAATTGTTGGATGCAAGAGCAGCGGTAGTTTCTCTCTAGACAGTGATACAGCAAGAAGTGCTTTGCTGTAAATAAGTTTGAACGTTTATAGCTATCATAAGAACTGTACGTGAGTATGTAATTATAATTATCCCTAAATCAGCCAGCAACAAAAAATGACTTTATTCGCTAAGGCATAATTGTAATATTTCCCTCACAATACAATGGGTTATTGGCCATTGCAACGCATCAACTGCGCAAGTTACGGAAGTTAGGCTTAATTCCGTAAGGTTTGCGGAAAATGTGCTAAAGCTTAAGAAGAGCGTTTCACAGTTATTTAACGTGTCATTCGTAAAGCAGTCAGGATAGTTAGAATATTTCAGATATAGGAAATAATTATTTTTAGACTGTATAATTGGTTTTGGACGTCACGCCGTTCAAATGCAAACCATCAAAAGATGGCCGGCAAACGTTCGGAAACTGCCAAATGTTAGGCTTATGAACTGTCGTACTGTTTAATTGTGGTTTAATTAAACTAAACGAGAAAATATTTGATTTAAAGCTTAAAGGAACAATACATCGGCAAGATGGCTAGTTATATGTTGTAATTCAACGGCAATAACTATATTAGTTGGAAGCGGCATGTCCAAACGCTACTTTTGAAGGAAGGACTATGGGAGACCGCGAATACGCCGATTGGTGATATTAAATCCATAGAGGATAAAGGCCTAAAACTAAAATTATTAAGTATGTCCGACAAAGCCGTCGGAACTATCCTTTGCTGCATAGAAGAAAGATTTAGGTGTCTTCTAAAAGAAAAAAGCGACCCTATTCTATTATTGAGGGAAGTTTTCACTCAATTTAACGTAAGGGTAAGGATATCTTATAAGGATAAGATATCTGCCTAAGGATATCTTATTTGATATTTTGATCTTATTCCAGATATACCTAGAAAGTAAACTTCTAGCCGAAGATTGCCTGCCTGAAAAATATTTGTGTTTAAAAATAAGATTAAAAGAGCTTGAAGAACCAGGTGGGAGTTTTGACAATGGTGATTTATGTTGGCTAATACTTTCAGGATTGCCAAGTGCATATGAGTCATGGGCACAAAACTTACTTCAATTGCAAGATAAAGCTGAATTCAATTCCGAGTATGTAATTGGCAGAATCGTCCAAGAATATACACGAAAGAATCAAAGGATTTCCGGTATAGAAAATGAAGTAAACATGTGCAATAAAGCCGAAGTAACAGTAAATAAATCAGCTAGCAGGGAATACAAAAAAGAATCCCGCAAATGTTTCAACTGTGGAAAAGTAGGGCATTTGGCTCGACAATGCAAATTCAAATCCAAGTCTAAGAAATCATCATCAAAAGCAGATGATATAAATAAAGAATACTTTTCTGGGATTGTGGCTTTGAGCAGTTGCATTATGTCATCAACAAAAGATAAACCTATAAATAGCCCATGGTATCTGGATAGTGCTTCTACAAACAACATTTCTAACTACAAAGCTTAGTTCAGCAGTCATAAAAGCTTCGGCGTTCCCCTAAAAGTATATGGAGCTTCCTTACTACCTATTAAAGCGTTAGGTGAAGGGAGAGTTAACTTAGAAGTTTGCTACCGAAAGGCAAAACTCAGAAGATTACTTTGTCCAAAACGCACTATGTTCCGGACATGAGCGTTAACCTGATTTCTGGTGGTATTGTGGCATCGATGGGCTCTTCCCAATTCATTAAAGGCAACGATTATGTCGTCAAGGACAAAAACCAAAGAACTATAATCTTAGATAAAGAGAAGAATAATCTCTTTGAGGTAAAGTGTAAACCTTTCAATGTACAAGCGAAAACCTACTTTAATGAAATCAAGCATTCCAAGTATAAGTTATGGCATGCGAGACTTGGACATATTTCAAACGGAAAAATCAGAGTCATTCTAGACCATAAATTGCTACTAGGTATAGAGCAAATAAAAGTTCCAAAAGAAGACTTTGATAGTTTTTGCGAGAGTTGCAAATGTGGAAATATGACAAATGTTCATCACACAAGGATGAAAGCCATTAGAGCCAAGGGAATTTTGAAATACATCTATTCTGATGTATTATGTCCAATAAATACAGAAAATGACTATCAGGCGAAATATATCCTGTGCATAATAGATGATTCTAGTAGGAGAAGCTTTGTATATTTACTTAAAAGAAAGGATCAAGTGCCAGATTATATGAAACAATACATAACTTACATAGAGCGCCAAAGTAATGCGAAAGTTATAAACCTTCTCACTGACCAAGGAAAGGAGTATGAGAATAAGCAACTCAACAATTTCCTAAAAGAAAGAGAAATTGTGCATAAGACGACATCTCCATACTCTCCACAGCAAAATGGCATTGCAGCGAGGTTTAACCGTAAGTTGATGGAAACGGCACGAACCATGATAATTGCTTCTGACCTTCCGCCGAGATTCTGTACTTATGCAGTAGAATGTTCAAATTATGTTCTCAATCGAACACCTCATTTAAAGTTAATGAATATTTTTATTCATTTAAGAACGGAGGAGCACAAAAAATGTGCGACATTTGCAAACCTTCGGAAGTTTGTACTACATGAAGAAACTGAAAAATGTAACCAGGAGTAAAATCGACTCTCGAACAACCAAGGGTATTTTTCTTGGGTATTCTCCACGCACCAGAGGTTACAAGATATGGAATCTTGACACCAACAAAGTAGAAGAAACGAAGAACGTGTTTGTAAACGAGAATCGAAGAGCAAGCGATCTAATAAACAAGCGAAAGATTGATCATGAAGAAATAAAGAGAAGACTATCTTTTGATTCATTAATTAAAACTCAAGAATACTCTTCAACAGACAAAGAAGACGAAAAGAATGATGCGAAAAGAATCCACAAGATGCTGTGAAACAGATTCTGGTGAAGATGAAGAAAGAATTACTAATACAAAGAAAACTCATGTTGTTGATGTTAGAACTACTAGTCCAAGCAATACCGATTCTAGCGAAAATCAGACAGAAGATCCTGTGATCGACAAAGGATACATAAAACTTAGAAGTAGAAAAGTTACTCGAAAACAATGCGTGAAGATACACCAAGATGTTAATGTCAAAGAGCCGAAAGATTATGTGGAGGCATTAACCTGTCCGGAAAGGAAGAAATTGGAATGAAGCAATTTAAGCCGAATTAAAAAGCTTAAAAGATCATCGAGCGTGGGAAGAATCCGAGGTCCCGGATTGCATAACACCCATAAGCACAAGGTGGATTTTTAAGTGCAAGAAGAAGTGTGATGGCACGATCGACAAATTTAAAGCTTGTTTTGTAGTGAACGGATACAGCAAAAGCAAGGCGTGAATTACTTGAAGACGTATGCACCGACGCCAAGTAATGAAGTAATAAGACTAATGCTGACCCTGTCGTTAAAATGACCAGATTCTCACTGTGATGTGCGAAGCGCCTACCTCAAGGGAGACATACATAGCGACGTATATCTGGAAATACCACAAGGTATAAAAGTCAAAAGCAGAGACTGCAATGGTCTGAAACTATTACGTTCTTTATATGGCTTAAAGCAAGGGGGAAGGAATTGGTTTCAAACCATGAGATCTAAGCTAATAGAAAAAGGTTTCAAAATCTTGAAAAGTGATCCATACGTATTCAGATACCCAAAAGATGGTGTCATGAACTATCTGATCATCTACGTGGATGATATGATCATCATTGGTAAATGAACTCTTCATATTCAAGAAATTAAGCAGATTCTGAATTAGATGTTCTCCATCAAGGATCAAGGTATATAGTTTCTAGATATGGAGATAAAATATCAACGAAGCAAAGGTTGAATGATTTTATCACAAGAACACTTCATTAAAGATCTGTTAACGAAACATGGAATAGAAAATAGCAAAGCTGTATCCACCCCAATCTGTCCAGGTGGAAGAGATGGAAAAGCACACGAAGAAATTCAACTTTAAACAAAGATGAACACCTCAAGTACAGAAGTCTGAGAGGAAGTCTATCTTACATCTGCAATTTAACAAGACCAGATATCGCGTATTCGGTGAATAGGTGTGCAAAAAAAAGCATTTCACCCTTTGCCAGTGATATGTGTAAAGCAAACCGCATCCTCTGATATCTAAAAGGAACTGTGTCAAATGTTCTGAATTTCTCCAATGAAGATGATAATGTAAAGGCTTACAGTGATGTAAGTTTCGCAGATCGAGCAAAAAGGCATTCAACTTCAGGTTACGTAATTTAAGTAGGAAAGTCGCCTGTGACCTGGAAAGCTCATAAACAAAGTGTAGTTGCCCATTCAACACAAGAAAGCGAACTGGTTGCAGCATTTGAATGCACTACAGCAATCATGAGCTTAAAGAGCTTCTTAAAAGTAATTAAACTATATGATGAAGCAACATCACCAATCGTATTATACTGTGACAATCAAGCGACTTTGAAATTGATTGAAGACAAGTACAATCAAACAAAAAGCCGCCACATCGATCTAAAATATCATGTAGTGAAAGACTATGTGGACCGAAAGGATATCACAGTGAGATACATCCCAAGTGAAGACAACACGGCAGACATTTTCACCAAAGCCCTAAGTGCAGTGAAGCATGAAAAGTGCGCAAAAGCGCTGGGAATAAAATATACACTTTTTATTCCAAACGGGGGAAAAATGTTGTGCGAAAAAAATACAAAAGTGTTGTAAGATTTAAAGTAATCATTGTGGGATACCAAAAAGAGGCAACGATTACTGAACTTTGTGTTGTAGTAAAATTGTGTGATATATTCTGTGCTTCGTGAATTAAGTTTAAATACCATCAAGTGTCATTTGAATGGGGGCGGATTGTGGTGAAATAATTTAAGTGAAATTGAAATCCCCTATTTCGAAGTGGCAAAAGACTCTGAATTGGTGGTAGGTGATAAATTAAATATTTATTCTCGCTAAGAACCTGCGAAAGGCAATTGGCAAAAGAACGCATGCAGCCAGCAATCGAAAGGCGCGCGCATCGCAGCATCGAAGCTCGCAGCACGCAGAAGAGTTCCAGCGTCAATTGTTGGATGCAAGAGCAGCTATAGTTTCTCTCTAGACAGTGATACAGCAAGATGTCCTTTGCTGTAAATAAGGTTGAACGTTGGCAGCTATCATAAGAACTGTACGTGAGTATGTAATTATAAGTATCGCTAACTCTGCCAGCAATAAAAAATTACTTTATTCACTAAAGAATAATTGTAATATTTCCCTCACACCTCCTCAATATCATTAGCTTCCTGGATGAAACTACCTTAGTAGCCATGCTACTGTTTCATCATTTTGATGATATGCGATCCTTTATTATTGGATCAAAGTCAAACATTAAATATTCATTTCCGAATTTCATCAAAAACCAGTTGCTATGATCTAAAATTAGTTTTCCTTAGATTTTTAGCACTTTGACTTAATTGTCGTATTACTAACTTTTGAGTAATTTCAAAACTTCATAATAGAACTTTTGTTCACTAACCACTATCAGTAGTTAAGATATTGAATTTTGACATCAAGAATTAAATACTGTAAAACCTTGTTATTACGCTCGTCAAGGGACCATGACCTACAAGCGTAATAAGCGGGATAGCGCTGTAGACGGGAAATGATTTATGAGATGGGGAAAGATTTGGACACCATTTTACAGGAAACATACATGGTTCTGCAATAGATTTAGTGCAAATATGAGCTTATTTTCTATTAAAAAGATCTTTGATTGTGGTTAGCCGGGTATGCGTGCTATTGTTATCAATTATGACATTTTCAATGCGGTTCAGGTAACTTTTAACGTCAATTGATACACCACTAGGAGCAATACTAATATATACAACAAAATTCACGTGCCTACCCATCATAAATTAAAAATATAGAAACTATTCTGACACTAACCTTAATCTAAAACTTTAAATGACCACGACGTTTTAGAGCTTCATGGATTAAGCTCCCTTCTCACGTGGAACGAGTCATATTTAACGAAAACCTTTCCTTATCTGAGAATGTAAAACAGAAAGGAATGGACAATCCCATTTTAATAAAAACACCTCCTGGTGACAGATGCTTTAAACAAGCACAGGAAGTGGTCGTCTGCGAAGGTTTCAAATACAATCAAATGGAAAAAATTATAAGGAAATTTATTTAAAGGAACTATCATAATTATCAAAGCCCGTATTCCAACACATTTGAAGTAGAAAGGTGTACGTAAAAATAAATATTTGCGTATCTTTTATGAGGCTTGCATGATAAGATTGTTAGGCAGCTATAGTCAGGACCTTTCTACTTTAAATGTGTGGCAGTTAACTTTAAGTGGTTTAGACGACGAATTTAATATCAAGAATTGCAAAATTAATAAATAGAAATAAGTATAAAAGTGTTTACCTGGGGCTGTTTATCAAATGTCGATTTATTGAATAAAAATAAAATAGGATTAGTATTGCAAAATAACATTAAATGAGTTATACATTATATAAAAACGTCTATACATAATATAAAAATAATCTAAATCCTAAGGGTTTGTTTATTTGTTCGCTATACACAACTATGCCCTTTGACCAATCTGGACCAAACTATGAAGAATTACATATTGTGATACTTCGGAAAGTCATCTACCTCTTCTCCTAATTTCATCTACTTCACTTTTAAGTTTCAGTTAGGGCTTATTACCTTACTTTTGTATTCACAATAGAAGATTTTCTGTCGATCATTCATTAAGAAAAACGAAGACGAGGCTCGGACTAAGGGGGGGGGGGGAATAAACAGGGGGTAAAAATTTCTTGAAAGGTAAGCATATCTCAGATTTTCTTTTAGTTGGAAACACGAAGTTTCACGTGAATGGTCTTTATCAAAATCGAGAAGATAGTTTTCAATTAATTTTATTTTTGAGGGTCCGAAAGGTTTGAAACGGAGAGAGAAGGTGAAGCCCTCTTGAAGATACGCAATTCTCGGAAACCGCTTTAAAGGAGGGACAAACTTTATTAAAGAGTATTTTACGTGGTTTTCATGGTACAAAATCGTAATATAACATTTCTTTATAATCATCAAGTATTTTTTTAACAACTGGTGATGGTTTGAAGTGGTAGGGGTATAGATAATAGTAGTGGGAAGTCAAATATTCAATAATCTTAAAATTAATCTCCTACGTAGATCTAATCGAATTACAAAATAGGATTACAAAAACTAAATAAAACAGCAGAACAGCCTGAAATGTATTAAACGCAATATAAAAATATTAATTTTAGTAATCCAAAAATGTAAATAGATAAAATAAAAACTGAAATACAAAATTCATACTTACGATCTTGGCATTGAAAAAAACAGAGGAGAAAAGTTAATAATAAATTCGAAGTAAATTTGTTATAATAATAGAATAATAGAAAATGAAAATCATCCACGTTTTATATCTAAATATCAATTAATACTTGTTTTTTATTGTGGGCCCGGTAGCCGATTGGGTAAGGGCGCGTGGCTGCGGGTTGGAGGTGGCGGGTTTTTTTTCCACGCTTCTTTCTCTCCCAAACAAGTCCTAGGGTCTACCCAGCCCTCTGTAGAATGGGTATAGTCAATCCATTTGAAGAAGGCAGTCCCCTCAGGCGTTGGGACTGAGAACTAAAAATAGGGGAGAAAGGGTGCAAGGTAAGTTGGGGTAGGGAGGAAAGATTACATCACTGGTGGCAAAGTTTGACCTCGTTATTATCGGCTTTAAATAACTATATTTCCGAAGAGCTGAATTCTCAAAATACTAAAAAAAGGATCACATAAGGCCTTTTTTTAGTTCCGTAACAATACCCTGATACCCTTTCACGCCTATTTTTTCAAGTTCTTAGTCCAAACGCCTGAGGGGACTGCCTTCCTCAGATGTGACTATACCGGGTTTCTTTCCCGGAAGTTAAGGCGGGCGGGCGTCGGGCTGACCTCAATCGGAGTTATATGCCAAAAACTGATTTTGGGCGCCATTTTTTCAAGGTGGCGGCGAAGGCGGCGGTCGCTCGAGGTAGCAAACTTAGCGTCATACTTAGGGCACCCAAGTTTACATTTCTGCCAAGTTTCAAAACTCCTCAACCTTTTGCACACAAAAAGTACGAATTGACTGGACTATATCTAAAGTTTGAATATTTAAAGAAAGCAGTGTTGTAACTGTTACAATCATTAGTTATATCAATGAATGCCGTTTTTGGAATTGATAATGCATTTGGGTTATACTATGCTTTATCATATAACTATAGATTTTATTTAGTTCAAGGTTTAATAATTTGTATAAAGTTAACTTCTGATTTTTAATTTTCCTAAATAAAAAAAAATCAACTATATATATGAATCATATTCAAACATTAAATATTCTTTTCCGATTTCCATCAAAGAAAAAGTTGCTATGATGTCAAATTAGTTTACAAATTTGATTTTTAACAATATGACCAAATTGTCATATTACTAACACTTGTGTAATCTTTTAACAAAACTTCATAGTCACACTTCATAGTTCATATGTTGAAATTTGACATCAAGAATTAAATAATAAGTAAATAAAAATTAGTATTAAAGTGTCTACTTCGGCCTGTTGAAAAATTGCCAATTAATTGAAGAAAATTGAAAAAAAATACTAATCAGAAATGCAAAATAACCTTAAACGTGTTAAACGTAATAACAAGCGAGATCACAATTGACTTTTTGAACCGGTTGAGCGCCGATCTGAGTTCGGTTCCCGGTTTCTGGTGGCGGTTTTTGGGTACGAAAAGCTTCGCGTCTATGTAATTGGTTGCGAAGAGCGATGGCTGCAAGCCACGTGCTGCTGAGTTAGTTGTAGCCCTTTCTCTCTCCTAACTGTTTTGGTTTCATTTTCAATAGCGTTGGCTTCCCGGATGAGACGATCCTAGTAGCCTTGCTACTCTACATCATTTTGATGATATGCGATCCTTTATTATTGGATCATAGTCAAACAATAAATATTCATTTCCGACTTTCATCAAAGTAGCGGTTGCTATGATCTCAAATTAGTTTTCTATAGATTTTTAGCAATATGACCAAATTGTCATATTTCAAACATTTGTGTAATTTCAAAACAAAACTTCATATTAAAACTTTTGAAATTCACTATCAGTAGGTCAGATGTTGAAATTTAACATCTAGAATTAAATAATAAGTCAATAAAAATTAGTATGTTTACCTGTTACTGTTGATGAAATGCAAATTAATTGAATAAAAAAAACAATAAGACTAATTACTAATGCGAATTAGCCATAAACATATTAAACATAATAATGAAAAGTGAATTTTATTAATCCAAAATATTCTTAAAATAACTATCGAATTATGAATAATTTATAAAAATACTTAGAATGCTGTTTAGATTTACATCGATCATAAACATTTGTCATTACATAATTATTCAAGTTGCTGAAGTTGGGCGAGCTTCGACAAACCGATCTTAACTTTGTCCCTTTTTGGTTTCTACAGTTTGTTAACATATTAATTTATTTGCTTCGATTTCCATTGAAATGAATGAATGATTAAAAAATTCTTCAAGTTTTACAGCCTAGTAAGAATTTTTGAGAGGTCCAAACTTTCAGATGCAGTCATTGCGTCCATCTTCAGGGAATTCAAAGAAGCGAAATCACGCGTGGGCATTTTGAACCGTCAGAGCGCCGATCTCTGTTCGGTTCCCGCTTTCATGTGGAGGTTTTTTGGCACGAAAAGCTGCGTGTCTGCGGGATTGTTTACGAAGGGCGATGGCTGGAAGCCAGGAGCTGCTGAGTTGTAGCCCTTTGTCTCTCTTAACTGTTTTAGTTTCCTCTTTAATGGCGTGCCGTGATGACACTATCCTGATAGCCATTTTACTATAGAATTTTTTGATGATATGGGATTATTTATTATTGGATCATAGTATAAAATTAAATATTCATTTCCGACTTTCATCAAAGAAGCGGTTGTGATGATCTGAAATTAGTTTTCCTTAGATTTTTAGCAATATGACCAAATTGTCATATTACTAATATTTTTGTAATTTTAAAACTAAACTTCATATTAAAACTTTTGATCACTAACCACTATCAGTAGTTAAGATAATGAAATTTAACATCAAGAATTAAATAATAAGAAAATAAAAGTTATTATGTTTATGTGGGCCTGTTGTAGAAATGCAGGTTAATTGAATAAAAACAAAAGAAGACTAATTACTAATGCGAAATAGCCATAAACGCAATAAGGTACCTCAGCCATATAACGCCATGTATACTTTTAACGCCACCTTTGTAAATGTTCCTAAATATAAGAGATGGATGTACTGGACTAAAGTAGTTTGCATTGACTTGCCATCTAGTGTTGAAGTGAGTTATTAAGCAGACCGCCAACATTTTTAGGTGAAATTATATTTCCATCATTTCGCGTCGAGGACTGGTTCTGAAAGGCTGCTACTACATCAATGTAAGATAAAATATAACTTTTTTAAAGTTCAGCAAAAATTAACTATATAAAACTACATATTTTCTCGATTCTTGAAGATTATTCTATGTAGATAAGTTAACTGTAATTTTTAAAAATCGGAATTTTTAGACAAACAGTTGTATCATGTTATCCATGTGCTCAGTAGCGCTTTAACTCCATGGTGGTGTTAATGGTGTACATTTACGATTTTAGGTTACGTACGACATTTATAAGTTACTACTATGTTTCATGAAAATATCGATTTTTTATCTAATTTATTATTTTGCTTTTATTATCGGAAAATGCCGAAATTAATTATTTTTTATATTTCCTTTTTTGTTTTAGCTACAGATTAGAAGGACTGCGTTAATTTCAAGTGATTTCTTATTATTTCTTACAGAAACTCATATTTAGTTGCTTTTTACTTTAATTTTGTACAAATAATGTTTACAATGATGGAATAATTCTTATTTTTAAATAAGTAAGTTCCTAGAAAGTAGGTAGCGTTAATTGGACTAGGTGTTTCTAATAGCGCCAGTTTGCAAAGTTTTTTTGTTAGAGTTCTCATACTTCTCCAGTAAAGGTTATTATATGTTTAATTATGGTATGCTTCAAAGAGAAGATTAAACTT
>JAFIDM010020610.1:0-12796 GCA_023159025.1 Thereuonema tuberculata
ATTTATTTATTTATTTATTTATTTATTTATTTATTTATTTATTTATTGTAATATTTATTTAATATTTAATGTTGTATATTGTTGAAGTGTACTGTTATATTTATGTAGAACTAATAATCAATTTAGAACTAACAATCTATAAAATAACAATGAAAAACTGAGTAAGAATATTTTAACTTTCGTAGCCCTTCAACCAAATGTGATTTTTAATAGGCCATTACTAAAAATATTTATAACGTTCAAAATGAAACAAATGCTATTAAAGGTAATAAAAAATACTGAAGAATTACTGAGACTACATTCCTTTTAATGATTCCTTTTTTCTTTTTCCTAAAAATAATAACTCAATTATTAATTTATTATTTGCAAAATCAGTTGCAATTTTAAAAAAATGCAGCATATCATTTCTTTTAATTATTTATTTGTTTATTGTAATTTTGAATGCATTTCTTTTCCTTTCATTCCATTTCATTCTTTTCTATCTGACGGAGCCCTCAAGCATGCATCAATCAATACTTTGTTAGAAACAGTCATTCCTTTTTCATCCTTCACCGAATTCAGTTTTAATAACATGAAGGCCTTTACTTTAATTGTCATAATATTTCTGAGAGAAATAAATTTGAAATGAAAAAAAAAGAATAGTTTTAAGTGAAATGAAATGAAAATCAATCCGAAAATATAAGCAGTATCTCTAGTTGCAATATGTAGTTAATTTATTTTTATTCAAAAACGTTCGACAAAATAACGAATGAAGGAAATAAGAATTATTCTTAAGATTAAAAAAAAACTGACACAAAAAGTAACAGAATTATGAAACGAAGGATCGAACTTCATTACCATCTTTCTTTCCAAATTACAGCTTTCAGAAACTAACAATCGCTAGAATAATCAAACATCTTATTTGTTTGCCTTTTTTTTTCTTTTAAATTATAAAATCAATAGAAAAGAAAAGTCTCCGTTTGTGTGTGTAGTTGAGAAGGAGGTTGTGTATGTTTTAAAAGATTTTTTTTTCATTTTCTAAAAAGTGTCAATTTAACTCCACAAATACTTCTCTGAATCCAATTAATTTCAGTCACATTTAAGTTCTCGAACCTTTTAATTAGATTACTTGTTTGATTTTATAATCACTTTGGATTATTATCGAAATTTTTAAATTTTTTGTTTCTAATGCATTTCTATGTGAATTTTTATAATCTTTTCGTGAGATAATCTGGTGAACAAAAACATGCACCCCATGTTTCAAAAAGATTTATAAAAAAGTTCAAAAGTTATAAAGAGAGGCACAGACAAACAAATATGATGAGCATCACATTCCAAGGATAGTAGATTAAAAATAATCTAAGAAAAGAAAACAAACAAACAATGATGAAACATCTCTTATACTGAATTTTCTTTACTCACGAATTTTTCAATGTAAAATTTCCAACAACGCATAAACCATAATCACTGTTTAATAAATTCATTAAAACAAGTGAACGTATGTCTTCTAACTTAATGTAGACATGTGCTTATCTGTCTTTTCTTCAGTGCTTGACACGGGGGCAGCAGTGGTCTCAGCTGAAGACAATCGGGTCTAGGTTAAATCCCTGGGGAATCCTTACTTTCACTCCCAATGTCAGCTTGAATCTAATTTCTATTCCAGCTATCTTCATTCTAATGGATGGTGAAGGAATTCTACCAGAGTAATACTGGCTAAACACTTGGAAAGTTTCCAGACGAAATATAGAAGGAACTAAGTACGGTTAAAAACAAATTACCGAACAATTTGTAAAATAGTTCAAAAAGAACATTCAGCTTTAGGATTTCAATAAATCACTGAATTTGCGAAGTTTCGTAATTCATTTGAAGATTTTCTTCTGTTGATCTATTGGTATGCGCATCATGCTAAAACGGCTGAACGGATTTGCAGAAAATTTGCTTGCTTACTTGTTTGTAGTCCAACTTAAAAACAATGACTCATTTATTTTGAACTCCCGCTTTCCCACCTCTCAAAAGAATGCCCCCTGAAATCTCTGGGTGAAAGGACTGGACTGATTTCTTTACAATTTGAAACAATGCTTATTTTTGATCAAACTTATAGTTTAGTGCGATTATAAATCTCTCGAAATCCCTTCTATCCTCCAGCCTTGCCTACTGAATCCCACTATGCAATAACAACTGATACCATACTTCTTCTTCAATTCCCATCTGCTTCTTAACATATTTGCAAAAAAATTTTTTTTTTCTACGCCTCTTACTATATTAAAACATATTTTTAATTCGAATTTTCGGAAGATCTTATTCTTTCTTCCTTTTTCAAGTTTGTTGGTTATAATAATACATTTCCAGGTATTTCCTTGAGCATGAATACTGCATTAAAAATAAATTAAGAGAAAAATCAGACATAGCAGATCATTGTTGTAAAGAAGGACATTGGATTAAGGATGAAGTAAAAATTGCAATATTAGAAAAAGATGGCAAAACAAGAAAATTATTGGAAAGTCTGATTATAAGAAACACCAGAAATATAAATTTTAATAGAAGTAAAGGATTAGAGGTAGAGAATGTTTTTGTATATTTGGCTAATGAAATGGTCAGGAATTGTATGAACAAAAGCAAAAAAGGCGTAATAATTGAAGAGTTTAAACAATTATGATTATAGTTAATTGAAATAATAAATGTTTGTAGCATTTAAGGGAGAAAAATGCTTGTTAATAGCTATGTCTAAGATGTGTATGTGAATGATATAACCAGAAAATGTATTATTATAACCAACAAACTTGAAAAAGGAAGAAAGAATAAAGATCTTCCGAAATTCAGATTAAAAATATGTTTTAATTTAATAAGAGGCATAGAAGAAGTATTTATTTTGCAAATAGACAATTGAGCATAAACTCTCGTAATACACTATGTACAAAAAAAATCGAAACATCATGACGAAAGCGTCCAACTTGAATAAAACTTTTAAGCATCTATCTTCTCAATACATACGCAAATGATTAAGTTTAGTTGTCAAGAAACGTTACATTGAACCCAATGGTCCATTCCTGCAACCAATTATCCTTTCATGTCATGCCTGGCAAGAGTAATTTTCCAATAAGAAGGAGTAGATTTCTCAGCAATGCCTCCAAGCAATTCAATTCATCTCTTGGTCAGCCAGATCTCCACACATGTCCTCCAACGAACATTGGGTATCATCATCAAACATTCAAAATTTGGAGCAGCAGTTGCAACAAGCTTGGCGTGATCTGCCACAAAATATTCTTCCACGCAGCATATCAGCAAGTAAAGCATTCAGAGGCGGATCAACACTGTACTTGTAATAGCAGCGATGCTGTTATTCTTTGATAAAAATTGGGGTTTTTTTTGTTGTTTTTTTTTTCACTGTGAAATTTAAATCAACTCCAACTCTCTTTATCGAACTAGCACTTACCAAGTTTCATTCAAATTCGACATTATTTTCCTTCATAGTGCTTAGATTTTTTTTTACATTCTGTAAAAATGAATGTATTTTAACTACAAAAAAAAAGCTACAAACTTAAATAAAAGCGCAAATAACTTTTTGGAATCTCTCTCTAGAATCAACTCTCATTTCTTAAATGCAAATGCATTTATTTTCGATTTGAAGTCGTTGTCCGCTAAAAGTTCGACTTATGTAATGAGTAATGGAATATTGAATTTTCCAGTCTTATTTTGCTTTGGGATTTGAGGAAACTTGACTAAATATTTTCCCCAATGGAAATTCTCGTCTCTGCAGTGATATTACTTTCGGTTGACAGGAACGAATACCCTATCGTGGGAGGTTTATTCGTCACAAAAATCATACAGCCTTTTCAGAACGAATTGCTAGCTCTGGAATAGAAATGCCAGAGACATCAGAGAAACTCCTCTCGCCCTCGCCCACATAAGACAAACGATCGTAGCAAAATATTGTAACTGCTTTTGCAAAACATAAAAAAAGAGAATGATTGCAAACCTTGCCTTGGAATTCTTATTTACGTCAATTCAATCTCTTCAATTGAAATCCATGATTTCCATGCAGAAGAATGGGATTAAAAAGAACACTTACACATTAAAATCCATATTTCAAACAGACGTTGACAGAAGGAAACTTATTAATATTAATTCTTTAATATTAATTTTCTCCATGAGACAGTAATATAAAAAGAACTTATAGTAATTGTATAGACGACATACAATGTTTTTATTATTATTAACTCTACTATTATTTTAATTTCTTGGATTAAAGTAATACAGGAATCCTACAAAATATCTGCGTTCCACTTTTAACGGAATTAAGGCTTTGCGATCTCATATTGAAGTAGTTTTCGAGTAATATTTGTTAGTTACTTTGTTCTGTTTCTTTGATCAGACAAATATTTCAGTGCGTGATTTTAATAATGCAAAAGCTTAAGTTTCTTATCTTACAACAAATACCGTAAATACAAGAATCTGCCAGCTAATGTGGTACATACGATAAGGTTACGATTCATCATCATCAGTGTTCTGTCGTAGACAGGTCCAATGGCAAGCAGCAAATAAGGTCAGCAATGTCTCTTCCTACAAGTTGTTCTATTTCTTGCCTCCTCTTTCAGACCTTGATATCCACTTGTAACCAATAGGTCATCCAGGATCATTTTTCTCTTTCTTCCTCTTGGTCTCTTTCCCTCAATCTTCCCCTCCAATACTTCCTTCATGAGATTTTCACCTCTCAGCACATGACCAATCCAGTTCTTTTTTCTTCTTCTAATTTTCTTTAATAAACTTCTCTCTTCCCCAATTTTTTCGAGAACTTTGTCATTAGTCACCTTGTCTGTCCATTTAATTTTCTCCATCCTCCTCCATAGCCACATTTCAAATGCTTCTAGCATCCCAGCAACTCTCTTTCTCAGAGTCCAAGTTTCTGAACCATACAAGGATATACTCCAAATGTAACATTTTATAAGTCTTTTTCTTAAATCAATATCCATCTGATTTGTAAACAAGTTTTTTCTGTTATAGAATGCAAATTTACCCTTACGAATTCGATCTCTAATATCTAAGTTACATCTGCCGTCTTCCTAGGTTACGATTGTGTTATTAAAATCTACAAAAGCTGAAATGACATTATGCACGATCATAATTAGATGACCATCAGTCAAAAGGTAGAAATACAAGATTGTTAAGATGTATTCCTATTATAGGGCTTTGTATCAAGTTTTAAGGCTCATAATGAAGAGAATAGATGCAATAGGTGCTTTTTTGGACAATAGGTGCTTCAAAGGATGCGTTTCCCATTCATTGATTAAAAAAAAGGTTTAAAATTCCTCACTAGATATCACTATTGCAATTCAAATCACTTGAAAGGCGCTAGTATGTAAAGTAAGAGTCCCGATTATCCGAATTAATGTGGATCAAGACTAACTCGGATAACCGAAAGACTCGGATAATCGGAAAACCGAAAATTGAAAATAAAATTAATCGTCTCGGTTTAAATGTATATTTTAACAAATACAAAAGTTATACAGATACACCACACACAATTCATATTAAAAGAGTTCTTTTACTTAAAAAAGTCCGTAATTGTTTTTTGTTTTACTTTACTTTGGCGTTTTTCTGCAGCAATGTTTCGGCATTTTTTTAAGGATAACCCAGGATTGTTGGTATCGAAACCATTCCCCGATTCCAGGTAGGGGGTCATATGACTAGACGAACGAAGATGACGAAAAATAATCCTAGAAATATTTGATAGCTCGGTTAAAGCGGAAACTCGGATAATCGGGGCTCGGATAATCGAGGTTTTACTGTATTCAATTTGTCCTCCACTTGATCAACAACAGTTTCCATTCGAAAAAAGGGTCTATTTGAACATTTTCTACAGCAGAACGTAAGTCAACTGTAATAGCTAGCACAACAACTCTAAAGCTGTTCTTCAAATTTCACAGAATTTGACATCCTTCCTGGTTCTTCAAAAAGTCCTATACACCAGATGTCGTCCATGGTGAAGTTCAATGATGGGATGGCTAAGATTTCTGGAAACAATAGCTGATGATCCGCTCATCTGTAAAGTGTTGCCTTAGCAATCTTTAGACACAAAGATAGATGTAGAGTGGCGCAACATCTTGCATGAATATGGTATCTTGAGGAAACTCGCCTTGTTGCAGCTCTGGTATTGCAAAATTTGCCAACAATTCATAATACCGCTGTCCAGTGATGGGACAGATGGGCCCAGTCGGTATGGCCCGAAAAATACGGCCCAATGATTTTGAAATAGTGCCTTGCTTTTAATAGAGCTGACAAGTGAGTAATAAACATCATGCAAATAACTTAAGTTATTGCAACAGCGCTTTCTAATGACAAATTTTGCATTTTTTTTTTTCAAGAAATGGCGACCGCATTCTATGAAGTACCTTTCTCCCACCTTCTCTTCATGAAGATCCTTAGATCTACTCCATCCAGAGCCAGCTAAGTAGGGATACTTTAATTTCAGCAACATTGCAGTTAAATGCTATTATTTTTTATTTTTTAATTTCCTGAACACTTTCATTTCCCGCATTTCTCCGCAATTTAGTTATAGTTCAACCCATTAAATCCCTAATGAATCAATATTCTGATTGCTCTTTTAAGCTACTTGATCTAATACAATCCCGTAAACTAACTTCATTTGCAAGTCAGAGAGGTGTTTGTTAAAGTTTCTCATTTCTCGCAATTTCTCGTTAAAATCTCGTAATGTTTGTTTACGTCTATATTGATCAGAAATTGACTAAAATGTTTGCAGTAAAAAGACGAAGTTGATTTGATTAAATTGAAAACAATTCGAAATCCATCCGAATTACATCTTGGAATTACATTCATACTCATTAGCTCTTTTGTTAGCATATTTATAATTTAATGGTTGGATTTTATTTTATATTTCAAGTATTTGTTTAGCATTAATTTAATCTTTTCTCAGTATATTAAAATATAAGTTTAATTTAGAATTTAAATTATTGATTATTTATTTGTTTGTCCATTTATTATTAGGTTAATTTTTAGTTTAATTTATTACATTAAGCTTAGTTTGTATTCTCAATGAAATCTGATGGAAAAAGAATACGATCCTACTTTCACTGAACATTTATCCTAATCTTAATTTTTCAGAACGCGTTTAAAACTGGCAACGCTTCAGTGCTATTAACAGTTCAATATCTACTTTCCTTAATTTTACTTAACTAGTTGACCCGCGCGAATAATTCACAAACAAAAACCACCTTTGAAAAATAATAAACAAATCCAACAGCTGTCGTGCATGTTAGTTAAACACATTGTCAATAGATGGCGCCTTTTCCATTTTTATAAAAAGTTTGACCCGTGCGAATAATTCGCATGGTATCTTGATCAGTGACCGAATGGTAATGTGGAAATAAATAAATGAACAGATTGTCTTCTACATTTTTATAAAAAGATTTTTAAAATAAAGTCACGAAAACATTAATTTTAAACAATTTGTTTATTTTTCGTCAATATGGTGAAATAATCTTCAAAATGATATCTCAATCATTGATTTTGATGAAGTATTAAAGGAAATAAAAAAAAATACCTTTGAGAAATAATGCATGAGAAGTTGACAAATTTGTATGTTTTTTATTGTAATAAATTGTTTATTTTAATTTTTTTTTTTTTTTTTATTTATTTATTTCTAAATTTAAAATTACAGTCCTGCTAGGTTTTCAAAATGAAATCCTGTGATGCAGGTGCTGAAAGTATAAATAATTTATATTTGTAATTTAAAAAGTATTAATCATATAAAATCATATAAAAATTATATAATTACGCAATTATACAAATTATACTTAAATTAGATTCAATTATATAATTATATAAAAATCAATATATCACAGAAATACAAAGAGAAAATCAAATACAAAAAGAAAATTATTATAAATATCATTCATTACAATAAAATTTAAGGTTGCCAAAATATTTTTTACTTATTATCCTAATTACAATTTCTTTCTTTAAATGTTTATACTGTATAACATTAAAAATTTCTAAATCTAATTGTGAAAATAAAACTTTAAATAACAATCTCTCATGCCAAAATTATTCAACTAAAAAATATATAAACAAAATATCAATACACAAGACCAAAAACACACAAAATATAAATATAGTATATATAATCAAAAATACCTAAATATTCCAGATAATTTCGCCAAATATTATTTTTTTCAGTATTTGCCTTTTTAATATACTTATTTTATTAAATTTATTTTGTTTTAATTCATTTGTAATTTGCATAAAAATCTTTAATAGAATTCTATTTTTATTTCTTAATCCAAAGTTGTTCTTAGGATTTTCATAATATAAAATCTTTATTAATGTATTTCTAGTAATATTTTCTAAGTTATAATTTCTAATTTGATTTCTAATTTTATAAAAGTTATTTATTATTAAAGAATATAATATTTTTTCTCTTGGCATTAAAATTTTATATTTTATTCTTATCTGTATTTTTTCATTCTTTGTTAATATACAATAATCTTGTATTATGTAATTCATTATTTTATTTAATATTCTATTTATGTTATTAGTGTCTGTATTACGTAAATGTACCCAACAACATAATCCATAATTTATTAATGAATCTATAAATGATTTATATATTAACATCTTGTATCTTATAGAAAAGATACCCTTTATATGTTGAAAGATATATATTAATGAATTAAGTTTATTTAATATATATAAATAATGTGTTTTCCAAGAGAATTGATCATTAATATATAAACCTAGATATCTAATTGTTTTAATAATTTCGATATTTTCACAATTACAACTTTGGAAGTTTATGTCATCATCTAATAAACAATTATAATCATGATATTTTATTACTGGATTTGTATGTAAAAATTTATTTTTTGTTTACAGCCGAGCACTGCGACCTCAAAGATCTATTGTGCACGGAAATAAGGACAGACGGAGAGAAAGACTGAGAAAGGATGGTGTGAGAAATGCAGGGGAAATGGGAGAACCCGGGAAAACCTGCCCAGCGCGGATCGCCTTCATCAACGAAACCCACATGAGAACCGGACCTCGGTACCCACAGGTGAGAAGCCAGTGTCTTAGCGACATCGCCAACCGCGCGGCCAAATAATATATAAGTATTTTGGTAAACAATCGTCTCATTTGGGTGGTCATTCTTTTCAACCACCAAGATTAGCAAGATAAGTAAATCCGATGCTCGTGAATTTCTCAGTAATATTCATTGTTTGAATCATAATAAAAATATTTGTAAATAATTAGTTCTTAAGAACTTACAAGTATTTTATGCTGACTATAAAGTATCAAGTACTTACTTTGCAAACGCCAGATTTACAGGAATAATTTCTTTGTTTGTTCATTTCGTAGTTACTGTCAAATTCAGTTGTTGTTGTTGAAAGTGTTTCCTTCGTTGATGGCATCTGATAAATGTTTGCCTCAGGGCTTTTTCCATAGATAGTGTGGATCAATAGCACTCCCATGGGTAGAGTCTCTAATGTTTTAGTGAGACCACTCTAGTGTAAGTAATACTCCCGGAGAAGAGTGGGAGGATGAAGAGAACGACACGTGACACTCGTTTTTATCTTTTTTAGCCTACTCTCCTATCAAAGTGAGTCTCCTAACGTCAGTCAGTTTGCGTCGGATTTTAATAACTTTTCAACCGCTTCATAGATCTTCTCGAAACTTAATGTGAATATTTACGGCCGAGAGACGACATAACTTTTGTATTAGAGAACTTTTTCAAAGTATCCTTCCCACATATAAACATTAGAAAAAAATATTTTTTTATTGATTGCTAACAATGAATATTAATTGTCGTGATGAAATTAATTAGCTATAAGACAATTTCAGAAAGCAATACAGAGGACAGAAAATTTATAGTCTTTGTACAGATATAATTTCAAATAAATGAAAACGCTTCGTTTGTATTGTTTACGATTTTAACAAACAAGCAAATGTAGGAAAATATTCTCTCCATTTAGACTGTAATAATCGGATGTCAGGATATAATCGATGACACGAACTTGATTCTTTAACTTTCAAAATTTTCTTTCAAAACTAAAGTGTGTTGAATTAAAGTTCATTCAGATGTACATGGTGAAAAATACATAAAGGGAGAGAATATTTCATTCGCTTATAGCCTACATATATTCGTCCATGAAAAGTCCATGAAAGTGAAATAAGTTTTAATAATTTTTTCATTAAAGTATTTCAAATCAATAGGAATTTTGAATTTTCGTTTCTGTAATGTATAATAATAATTCTTTTCTTTGTCATGACTGCTTCTAAATCTTCATTTTTAACTGTAAACAAGATACATTCCTTTTGCACCTTCTGGCAAATCCCCTGTGGAAGAATATCAATCCTTTCCAAGTCTATGAATGTTGATTTGGAATCCATTCGTAATTCGAACGATGCAATTCGAAGATCCCTTGGCTCTGGAATGGGTCGATGGAAAAGCGGGATTTGTAGCTTCTTTGCCAACTCGTCTGCTCAACAACCACTAAATCGTCTGTTAGCAGAGAAACGCCTACACCGTCCCCTTAGCTCTCATTACAAAAGGGCTAACACTCATTAATCTACAATGGTATTCATAAATTGTTTATGAGATTTTACGAGCTACGTCGCCTACTTTCTGATATTCTCAATATGCGTTACGGCGTCATCTGTCCACCAAATCGGGAACTATTGAATAATTGCATGAAGTTCATATTTCATACAATTTATTACATGAAGAGAATAAAACTTAAATTCAACTTTAAAAAAATCTTACAGCAGAATTATAGATAATTATTTAATCGTTTCTAAGATTAAATATTTTCACGTAAAGTACAAAATTTATATAAGTGGGATAAAATTTATCCATTTGAAGTGCGTTTAATTTCCATATGAATCTGTCTGGGTTGATTAAAAATAGCTGTTTTTTAAAAAAACAAGATTTGCTTTTTGATAGATAAATGAAATAATAAATAAAAAAACAGGAATTATTCATTTTTATATTATGTGTTAAAAATTAAAACAAAGGACCAAGAATTATTGTTTTACTAAAAATTGTTCATCTTTATAATCACGTTATTTCTTAAATATTTTGTTGAAGTATTTTTCTTTATTCTAAGAGGTTTTAATTTCCTTTCGATTGTAATGAAGAATGAATTATCACTAATGATATCTGGAAAAAAAAAAAACAACTTTCAAATGTTGTATGCTATCGCAGCCGACGGGAGGTGATACCTCGAAACAGTTATGTCCTGCTACTTACAAGATTCTCAAATCATTGCTATTCAAGGTTTAAATTTTTTTTTTGATTGCATGCATATTTCAATATACTTCTTAATTCTATAAAATTATTTTAAAGAATTAAAAAAATCGTTACTTATTTTTACTATTACTGTCACCTGCTTTTCAAACACTCTGTCTCAAGACTTACAAGCTTTAAAAGCAATACAGTAATTTTTTTAACTTGAAAATCAAGAAAACGACGTATTTCGAAATTTTATGTATATTGTTAAGGTCGCAATTGTCTCAATGACATCTGCTTAAATATATTGTAAATTTAAGGACTGGATTAAGCATATCAACCTTTTTATGAAAACAAGAATGATTATTAAAAAAAAAAAAACTTTACACTACGCCAATTATCCGGATCAATTTACAAAAAAAAATATAAAATTTAAAAAAAAAAAAAAAAAAAATTAAGAAATATTTTTTGTGTTTAAATACAGGCACGTATTTGTTACTTTTGTTCTTTTAAAAATATTTTTTGTGTTTAAATAATTGCAACTTTGGTTCTTGGAATAAATGCAGTTTCACAATAACATGTTGCGAGAGTGATTTTCACTTATGACCAATCATCCAGATTTCTGCATATCCGGATCTTACCAATCCCCAATTAATCCGGATAAATGAAGCTCTAATGTACTTGTAACGTTGACTTGTAACGAAAAATTAATTATAAATTCTTACATTTTACCTTATTCTTTTGAAAAGACAACAACAGCTACTCACCTAAAAAGATAGAAAAAAAGAAATGAAATCCTGCTTAAAATTCGAAAACACTTATTTTATTTAGATTAAAGACTAATTAAATTCTAGAATTGAATAACTTAAAAAAAAAATCATTACTTCTAAAAACTATAAAAAAAATAAGCATTATTACATCTCAGAATATTAAAAAGATCACTATCAAATCAACATAATAATTATAGTTTGGAAATAATAAAAAAAGAAATATATCACTAAGATTCTATTTTCATTTTCAATTTATATAACTAGCAGAAAGATCCGTTCTTCGCTCGGGTTACAAAAAACAAACATCCTGAAGTGGATTTGAAAAAAACTGCAATTGTGAGATCATTTCGAAACTTTTCCGGTTGGTACAAAAAAATAAAAAAAATAAAATAAATGAGGTCTGATCTCATTTTTGTATAATTTAATTAATTAAAAATATTTCCTTATTTATTTGAAGATATATCAAACATATAGTAAAAAAAATAAAAATAATAATAAATTATATTTGACATTTGTTTAATAAATGTTTGCTTCTAATTATGTCTGGATAATGACTGCCAGGCAACGGCCGAAACTACTGAGTAATTATTCCTTATATTGTTAACTTTTACTTTAGGTTTTCAGTCTGTTAAATCATTACCATAAGAAATTCTGTATTTTTTTTTTTTTTTTTGTTAAAATGTCTAGGCGTGTTGCCTAGTTGCTTAAAGCTTGAATTTAATATTGTTTAATTGGAAATTGTCTCAGGTAAGTCGGAAATTACTCAAAGCATTATTGTCAATAAGCAGAGCCGGCGTTAGGGGGTGGC
>JAFIDM010020611.1:0-14343 GCA_023159025.1 Thereuonema tuberculata
GTTCATAAGGCTGTTCGTTTTAGTGTTTCTTTTATTGAGAATGATTCCTGTGATATTTATGTTGAGGTATTGTAATATATATTATATCCTCAGTAGAATTTTCTGAAACATTCTTTATATTGATCATGTCGCCCGTATCCAAATTAATGAGATATTACTGAATAGTTCTGGAAGTGTAAATTTTTGGTAATTATAAAACTTGAGGACATAACTATATAACGATAATTATTATCAGGGATGCGATATATCAATATAAAGAATGTTTCAGAAAATTCTACTGAGGATATAATGTATATTACAATGCCTCAACATAAATATCACACGAATCATTCTCAATAAAAGAAACACTAAAACGAACAGCCTTATGAACGATCATTACATCATCCAATACATAAAAATATGTTCCAGATTAGGTAGCTTTTAATCTTTTCAAGAATGCTGTAACAAATGAAAAGTAAACTAACTAATCCCGGTTTTATAAATATACTCGTATCTCTATATGGCAGGAAATAAAGTATAACCGAAAGACTTCTTTTGATTCGTATATAAAGTTCGATATACATTATTTCCGGCCATACTGCATATGGGGTGCTGAAACTTTCTAATACAAAGTTTTATGGGAGATCAGGAACATCAAGATAAACGTTTTTGTTGATGAATGTATGTTCGCTCACGTCATCTATAGGAGGACACGGGTCATTGCATGTTGTTCACAACATTGGTGGAGCTGTTACAAAAACGAATGCACTTGATTGTGAATAGCATGTTCATTCATGAGAGGTGTTCAAAGTGGCTACCTGCAAAAGCAATACATGGATGACAATGTCGAAGCTTTGATTACAGTACAGGTTCAAAGATTTCCGCATTTCACGAATAGTTGCATTGGTGACATCCATTCTTGCGACGAGGTCTTCTTTAGAGTCAATTGGATTCTCATTCACGGTGTTATTCATTTGTCGAGAAAAAAAAAAGAATGTGTTTCAGAAGAAGAAATCGAGACATAATGAGTCGTATGATTTCGGTGGTCATGTGACGGAATGCATCACAGCCAATCTATTGGTCCCAAAACATATCGCTCAGATAATCCCTCACAGATGCAGGTCAGCCATTTCAGCAGTCTGAAACGTTCCATGTTAAATAATAACGTATCTGATTTAAAGATGCCGATTGTCCATATTCTTTTCCACTTACAACAGACTAAATATCTACACCAACATACTACGTGACTACGCTAAGCATTGTCGTGTGACATATTGGAGCATATTATTTACTTCTCGCGTACATTTATTGTTGTGATTGTTTCATGGAACACTGTGACTTAAATCCGTTCCGCCTGTTTTGCTATGGCACGTCTTCAATTCATTTCTATTTCAATGCCGCTTGGTGCCGACATATGACGTCAGCGGACATACACTTATTTAAGAAATACAATTGTCTTGGGGTTCCAGAACTGCCGTAAAATTTTGTACAGACATTTTTTCAGCACGCCGTATTTAAATTGGCTACTTATAATTCAATGGAACTTCCGCATATCATCTTGATCAAAAGTTTTTGTGAGTAAGGACTAAGTTCAGGAGTGAACTCTTTAAGATCGGGCTTTCTTTTTCTCATAAAATAAAAATTCCAACAAAATAAAAATAGGTTCTCGTCCTTGAGCCATCATCTCGGGTATCTGGGACAGTTTTTTCAGCCTTATTAGGGTTCATCAGCTAGATTTACCCTTGATGATAGGCTCAGAGTACGAGAAAAGTCGGCCGTCCGGTACCCCTTAGGTTGCGGTACAGTATTCCCTTAGCTCGTGAGTGTCACCCTAACCAAAAACTCGCAACAATACAAAATAAACCTGCAACGCAGGGCCCCAAATTCTTTGTCCTAGCAACCGCCAGGCAGAAAGGAATTTAAGTAAGGAATATCCAACTCAGCGAACTTATAATTCCAGAAAAAATAAAGCTTGTATAAATAAATTAAAAAAAAAAAAAAAAAATGTTCTTTTATCCTGATCCGTCATCTCGAGAATCTGTGACTGTTGTATCAGTCATACAGAGAATTGTGCCATAAGTTTATCTGGCACTATGGGCCTATCATCAAGCTTAAATCTACCTGATGAAGCGTAATTTGTCAATATTTGAGTTAATTTTTCAATAAATTTAAACAGATTGAACTTTATGTTTTTCTTGGAATATATGTTCGTTGTGTTCTGAAATTCCTTGAAACGACACTAAAAAGTCTCGTTTCTTCTATTATTAACTCTTTTATTAACTCTTTTGTTGGATGTTATCATGGAGGTCTTGTTCTGTTAGTCTTCTACAATGTGAAGGGATTGTTTGAGTGAATCGCGATTAGTGATTGCTTGGGATTGTCGAGGTATGGTCATAGGTTGTTGGCTTTTTCCAACGTGAATTATATCAAGTGCAGGAATTCTGCTATAAAAGTCCGTGTTTAGATCAGAAGAGGGGTGTTTTTGATATATTTTTTTCAGATCTTTTTCGTCGTTTTTTCTTTGTCATGCATGTTTTTGATTTTTTTATTATATATACTCATAGGGCTAATTTGAATTTAAGCTTAGACATGAATGTCTAAGTTTTTCCAGTTGTGATGATTCACTTCTTTAACTATCTGATTAAGCTTAATGTCATATTAGTTGAATTAATGGGAAATTTGAAGCAGAAACTCTTGAGTGTAGTGTTACTTAATTTTTTCCCATGAGTCGAAATTTATTCAGTGAAGAATTGTGTAGTGAAGAATTCGTCGAGGTAGAGGATATTAGAATCTGAAACGAGAGGTGTTTAGATCGCTTTCGTTCGGCTATCATCGCCGTCGGATATTCGAATCACCGGAGTTCAACGAATTTTCCAGACAGGAGATGTTATTTTATAACGTTTAACGTGCAGTTAAACTTGTTTATCGTGCTTAACGATATATATGCACTTTATTCCTTCACTTTACTAGATGTTATCATGGGAAAAGTGAAATTCCTTGATGATAGAAGCCATATTGTCATTGGAATGTTCTAATCTCCATCGAATTCTTGTTCTACTATACGTTTAAAAGGAGCTCCAAAAGTGTAAGTCATCTTGGGAAAGGCGAAATTCCTTGATTCAGGGAAACTACAAGGATCTCCTGATGAGGGAAGCCATATTGTCAATGGAAACGTTCTATTCTTCTTCGATGATTTGTTCTTCTATGTAAGACTATTTTATTTATTTATTGTTAGATTGATGTCAAAAGATTTATTTTATATTCTACTACAGTTAAAGATATGTTCGCTTAACTAATTTTAGAACTCTTTAATTCAGTAATCGTCCTCAAAAGTAAAAGGCCTTAAAATAACTTTCCCTATTTGGAGGCATCTGCAGCGAAAACTCATGAATGGAATGAAACCAAAAATCAGATATAGTCTATTAATAGCATGAAAAGAAGAATTCTGCAAAAAAAAAAAAAAAAAAAAAAAAAAAATTAATACCAAAAGTCGCCGATAGCAGAAACTTCGGCGCTGCTGTCACTCTAGATTATGCAAATTTTCTAGTGCAGAATTGACAGCAGCGCTACTTAGTCCTTTTAGAAAGGGAAGAGCGAACGTTCAGTCAAGCAGTTCGTCGATTGACTGTTGAGTTGTACTCAACGTTCGGCCTACCTTACCTCAACGTGCGTTACTTGTAAAGCTATTTTACACTAAAGAGTGCAATGCAGTGGCGGCTCCTAGGAACTTTCGAAGGCTTCATAACTCAAGTAAAGGTCCAATGTCTGCTGTAACATTGCGAGCTATGATTCATAAATTCGAGGAAACTGGATCGCTAGGAGTGAGAGCCGGCAGAAGACGAAAACCAGTATCAGACAACACAGTAACAGATGTTGCAGTGTTCGACGACACAAGAACTAGTAGTGGTCTAAGCGCTCGTGCAATAGCTCGCCAAACCGATATGCCTTATGGATTGTCTGGTGAATCTTAAGGAAAATACTGCATTTCTATCCGTATAAGATCAGTCGTGTGCAAGAACTAAAACCTACAGATTATGATAAGCGCCTGACTTTTGCGCTAACATTTCTTGCCCAAATGGATATCAACAATGATTGACCTTGGAACATATTGTGGGGAGATGAGGCTCATTTTTGTCTGAATGGGTCAGTCAACACTCAAAACTGCCGAATGTAGTCATGTGAACGTCCCTCAGTGATTCATCAAGTGCCACTGCATTCTCCAAAAGTAACTGTGGTGTGGATTAGGGCCATCCTTTTTGGAGACTACGACTCCTTCAGGTCCTATTACCTGTACCATTAACGCAGCAGTGGTCGCGCCCATTTTCGAAACACCAATGGTCTCAATAGGTCTGTGAGACCCATTCATTTTAAACACTATTACTTTCAAAATCTTAACATTTAAGTTATTTATTAATAATAATATCATTGATTGCTTCTTAAGATTTTTGTTATAATCATTTATAATAATATATGTAAAAATATACAGATTAAGATTATTTAAGAAAACATTATAAAAAAAACGGATAAAAAGTGTATTGATTATATAATTGATAGAAAAATAAGGTATACAAATATTTTTGGTTAAAATTATGATAAACTAATAATAAATTAGTTATTTCTAACTGATTGCTTTGAGAAAATATTGTTCTATTTTTTTTTCTTTTTTTTTTCTTTTGTAATGCATTCTCCACAAACTCTTCATCTTCACTATCATCATTATCTGTCGACTCTTCCTCACACTCTAAAATGGGCTCTAAAAGTATTTTCCTTATTTCATTATCATTGAGGGATTTCATCTCTTCAAAATAATAAAAATAAGAAGTAAACTCAGGACCAAACTAAACTGTTCATAGAAATAACTCATAAAAGAAGAAATAATTAAAAATTTTAAAAAAATAGGCCTAAATAAATAATTAGTTTAAAATAACTTTAGAATAAATAAATAGTTCAAAATAACTTTAGAAATCCAAGTTTGTATGAGAATTTTACATTTAACGTATATAAAACAACTTTTCGCTGTATGCACAAAAAGTTACACGAAAGGTCGCACTGGGTCTACAGGACCCAAAGTATTTTTTTTCCTTCAGATCGGGACAAATTATATTCCGCCAAAACTGTCACATGAAACGTTATGTGGTTTTAGAAAGGTACTGAAAAAGACAATCCTGTGAAGAGCTCCCATCTATGAATAAAAATGAAAACAAAAACGCATGGGTGTCACAGACACATCGCGACCACTGCCGGGTTAATGGAGAGAGATATCTGCAAATGCTGCAAACGTTTGTTATTCCTGAATTGCAACAAAGACAATGGTCCCACTCGACATGTTATATGCAAGATAGAGCACGACCACATATTGTTCGAGCAGTACAAAGCCTGTTACGCCAGCATTTCGGGAATGAGAGGGTTATCAGTCAATATTTTCCGATGGCCGCCCCGGTTCCCGGACATGACCCCATGTGACTTTTAATTGTGGGGTTACCTTAAATCCATTGTGTATACTGGTGGCGTTACAATTCTGCATTCGTTGAAAGATATACGACGGGCTGTTACAAACATCCAGACTGACACTTTACGCGCAGCAGTAGAGAACGTCGTACACCGGATGCAATATGTTGCACACAAGAAAGATCAGCACATTGGATCCAGAGACCCTAATGATTGATAAATGTCGGTAATGTTGATAACAGATTGGTAACAAACAATTGATGATTAAAGATTGTTGTTGAAAGATTGTTGTGTTGTTCCAGAACGTTTTCTGTGAGTCTCAAACTCCATTCATTACTGTGGGGGAAGATGTTGTACCTTTGACCAGTTTTCACTAAATGAATTTTCTAATTTTTTGTACTCAGATAAATCCTTACCTGAATGGATACATGTAATCTTCACGCATCTTGCCATCAACTGCATGTGTTTTTTATTTGTTATATTTTGAGTATAAGTATTTTATTTTTATTTTACAAAAAAACTACACCTTGTGGTCAAAGGTACAACTACGTATTGTATCTTTGACCGGAGGATATTGTACCTTTGACCAGGTGGTAGTAGAAACTGATAGTTAGATACAAGTTATTTAATTAACATTTTTATTCAGAAATGTGTACATTTGGCAAATATATGCAATTCAAAGTAGAATAATAAAACATGAAATAAATTCTAATGGCTTAAGTAGCCTACTCCTACCCATTTACTCTACATTATACAATGGAAAATCAATGAATATCTCCAAAAAATAGACATTCTTTTAGTCGAGCTGTGCCGCCAGCTGTGGTTGGATTTGGTAGCCTGGCCACAATATCTTGTAGTTCTATATTATAGAGCTGGTTATCTCCTTGGAAGAATTTCGCCATCTTCGGTAGTTTTAACCTTAAAATAATATTTAACTTTAATATAATCAAATGCTGTTTCCTTTATTTGGGCCACAAAATTTTTTTTTTTTTTTTTTTTTTTTTTTTTTTTTTGTTGTCAGCTTGACAAGGACATAACTTTCTTCAACTAAATCTTCTTTTTCGAAGTTTAATTGTATCTCCAACTCATAGCATTCATCTGAAATATCGAAAACACTTTCTCCTGATAAATATTCAACATCAGACTCAAAGTCGTGGACAAACAATCGAGTGTTTAAAATTCCAAACAAATACAAACTTCATCAACATGTCTTCAAAGACATGTTGATGAAGTTTGTATTTGTTTGGAATTTTAAATGATAATGAAGATAAAGATATGGTTCTTTAATCGAGTGTTTACTTTCTTTGGATAAGATTTGGCAAAAAATATTTAAATTTCCATCTTACATAATGATAAAATGATTGTAAATGATTACATATTATTAAGTAATGTTGTATCTTTCACCTGGTCAGAGGAACAACACCCTGCTGTAGTCAAAGGTACAACATCAGTCAAACTTACGTTTCACGCCAAGCTACAATTTTTAGATTAATCCAGTCATCTTAAAAGTCCTAACAATTAATCTATAGATATATATGTATTACTCATTATTGTTAAAATAACAATCAAAAGAAAACAAACAATGTTATTAAGGAAACATGCACTTGCAAAATACTTACTTTTCGGTGATGGAATTCATCTTGCAAGTCAAAGATCTAACTGCTACTGAAGGTTTAAAGGCGCAAATAGTGGGAATATTACACATCAAACAGAAAAGCTTTCATATTATGCTGATAGATGACAAAACTAGCAAGGGTGGTCAAAGGTACAATTGGTCAAAGGTACAACACCTTCCCTTACTGTAAGTTCATAAACTTTTATAATTCTTTTTGCGTGCGTTCATTGTAATTATTCACCAATTTACTGGTTCCGACACTGCCAAATTTTCTCCTATCGGCGACTTTTGCAGATTTTTTTTTTATGGTGCAGAATTCTTTTCCCCATGCCCTCAATAGACTATACCTGAATTTTGGTTTCATTCCGTTCTTTAGTTTTCGCTGCAGATACCTCCAAGCAGGGAAAATTATTTTATGGCTACCTTGTATATTTTGAATTAAGATTTGAAAGTTTAAATTTAAAATGGTTTATTGTTAATGTTCACTGCAATGAAAATGACAGATTACGCTTTAATTATTCCTTCATGTAGAACAGAAATTATAGGCATGAATTGTGTATAGATATGTATTGTTAAATTATCCTGAGATATTTAATAATTATTTCATTTTATTTTAAATTAGAAGACTTAATTTATTTTTCTGATAGTTGTCTTCGTTAAATTTTTTAAACTTGCGTCTTTAAAGTGAATTATTCGTTTATTGTATTACTAATAGTGTTTGTGTTTGCATTTCTTTTATTAGCAAATTTGTAATTAATAATTGTTATCCAACTGTAGGTTAATGTAATAAATTGTTTTTGTGCTTATTCTTTGATTTTAGTGAGGGTTAATTTTGTTCCTCCCCCTTCCACTGCGCAAATAAGTTTATCTTTGTTTTTTACTTACTTACATCCCTCCCCTTGTTTATTTTTTTACTTTTCCCGTAGACGCCTATAAGGCGCTACATCCTTACTTGAATTCCTTTGTGTCTGACGGTTGCTAGGACAAGGGATGTTGCATGATTATTTTGCAGGTTATATAGGCATATTTATTTCGGTCTCCTTTCCAGCCATTATTCAAAAATGATCCGTAAAATCCTTCTGTAAAGAAGCTAGTCTGATTCTTTATTAAGTTAAGTTTAAAATTTGGTACAATGTCCATCTAAAAAGAAAACCAATTTTTTTTTTTTTTTTCTATAACCTACCACGGATCCGTCTCCCTCCCCAACTTTGATTGCTGAATAACCAACAATGCTTGGTATATTTCCAAATTATTGCGATTTATAATTTGGAAATATATCTAGTAATTAAATTAAAATGCACATTTCTCGATAGAAATAATAGTATGCAAATGCAGAATTTGCATTTCTGCAATTTTTCTTTATTTTAACTTTAAAAAAAAAAAAATCATACAAATGTAATGTATGGAGAATACAGGAGACAGACATGGTTTCCAGCTATTGTTGGTTTAGTAACGAACTGTCTGACTTTTCAATGGAAAAAATTTTAAAAAAATAACATTTGAAAAGGTAAATTTCATTGTAATTGTTATCAAAGATTAAAAAACAAATATACCAAATTTCCAAGAAAATTGGAAAATAAAAGACTGGAACTTTCGGTACATGCCTTTGGGCCAATTCTACGAAATTTAATTTTAGTATCTAATTTAATTTTACATAATAACATTTAACTGATTTATTGTCCAATAAAAACATTTGAAATCTGAAACAGAAAACTTATAGTCTTTCAAAACCGGACAAAGCGTACATTTCTGAATTCCTTATTTAACAATTTTCAATATTTTTGTGTAGTAACTTCCAAAAATAATATCAAAATCTGTCACTTGGTAGCCAAAGTGATTCTCATCAAAATTAAAAATGGGAAGCTACACTTTATTATATGTTTTATTATAACATTCATTAGAGTTAGACTTAGAGAATCTTTTCCTAACAGTTTAATGGTACCGCTCATAATGTTTAATAATGTTCCTAAAGCAGTTTAATGGTAATAAAATTTATATTCGTATAATAAATAATTGCAAAACATTGTCTGTACGACGACAACGCGATTTTATTTCAATGACCGTTCTGTAATGTTCTAGACTTTAGGTGATTTATTTAATTTAAAATAAAATAAAGCAATTATTTATTTATTCTGAAACTTATTCAACTTGTATTATCTTAGTAAATGTATGATTATATATGACTACATAAACCTCAACTATGTATGACTACATAGCCAATAGCTATTTGTTAGTGGACACAAATTAATACTGGTCTGAAGAGCAAAAGTCACTAGATTGAGACGCTGCAGAAAACTGCTACAATCCTAGAGTAGAGGTGTTGTTTTCACTGCAAAAGCCTCAGGGTGCAAGAGGGACTCTCGGAAAAGGGCATCAGCCATTTCAATCATCTCAGTGGGCGTGAATTCTCTATACTACCCGGCGGTGTGTGGTGACTAAACGAAGTTGCACCTACAATAAGATTCCATTTCACGTCTCAAAGATGGCGAATTGCTCTGAGGCAAACTATGCCAAGCTCTAGAGATGGTTGTTTCACACTTTTGAACTGATATTGAAAGTTATTTCTGAAATACAATCAATTTTCAATCATAATTTTTTTATCAAATTTAACATTTTTTTAACTTTTGCAGCTCTATCTTAATAATCAGTTATTGTTCGAAACTTTCTTCATTGGAATACTGTTTTATTGTTGTTAGTTCATTTGATTCAGAACATTGTTTAGAATATTGGCTGTTTTATTAGTACAGTGTTACCTCTGAATAACGGACAGTCACGGGACCGCAAGTTTTGTCCATTATTGGGAGGTGTCCGCTATTGGGGAGGACTGTCTTTTCTTTATTTTTTAGCTTATAGCATGTCACTTAATGAAAAATTACGTACAATCTTAATTAAATTTTTACAATTATCATTGCGATATGAGAGAATATGAACAATTGCAAATTATTTACTATTTTCCTTTTTAAATGAGTGCTAATCCGTTTGTCTTACTTAAAATAATGATAAAATTAATTACAGTACAAAATTAATTTCTAGCCATCCATTTGATGCCTTAAACGTATCCAATCCTAAAGTTTGACCGACTTTTCTGGCTTTTTCTTGAAGGAAAACACCGCTTATAGGAATGTTCTTTGCACGAGCAAAGCGGAACCATTTTATCACCATTTCGTCGATTTTGCTTTTAGTTTCAGTTTTTACAAAACTTCAAATTCTTCGAATTTTCGTTTGACTTCATCATCCAAATTTTTCTTTGTCCTTTAAGAGTTCACTTATATGAGTTTTTCCAACTTTAAAACGTTCAACAAGACAACGCACACTGAGCTTTTCTTTTTCAGCAACTTCAAGAACATCAATTTTTTCTTCCTTTTTGACGCCATTTTAATTCGCACTAAATTTAATCAACATGTTTATAGGATAGCTTTACGAGGGATTGATATTTACAAAGCAACTGCAGTGAAAAAAAGGGCCTCAGATTCGTGCATTGAATAATGAGACACCGATACAATGTATCAATGTATGGGACACCGATGTAAAAAAATTTTACAGTTAAAATAACTGTCCGCTATTCAGAGTGTCCGCTATTCGGAGTGGATAACATGGAATGTCCTATTTTAAGGGACTGGGACCCGCAATAATGTCCGCTAATTAGAAGTGTCCCCTATTCGGAGTGTCCGTTAAAGGAGGTTACACTGTAATTATAATCTTTTCAATTAATTATTACAGCAATAATTTATTTTAAATTATTGAATTGAATTTATGATTCTAATTCCAGGTACTTCAAAATAAATATTAAATATGAAAATATTATATATGATTAACAAGAACTTAATGAAATACATTTTTTCAAGTATAACTAGATTTTTGTCTCTGTTGTAAATTTTGTGAATTATAAATGAGGTAAATTTTTTTTTTCTCCCTCAATTTTTTTTTTGTGTAAATAGCAAAGATCAAAAATGTTAATTTAATGTAAGGCTTTTATTCTATGGCGTTATGCTTTGGACTTTGTAAATATCGACCACCAGATGTGTTAAAATGCCTTTTGTTTTTCCGTTGCATAGCGACGACGATTAGTAAGTTGTGAGCCTTGGGTTCAGTTGGCTGGTTGGCAGTTTTTCCCATGCGGTTGTAGTGCAAAGAATGTCTTCTGTTTGTAACCTCATGGATGGGCGGCAAATTCGAATGGAGCCAAACCTTCGAATTTCATCACTGCGTTTTATATAGCAAATTCAGGGAATTTGCATTCGTAGGATAACCCCACGGCGAAAAGGTTTAATCCAGGGTTAAGTTCGGATAGGCCTACTAAAATGGAACACGGCCTTCCATGATTCATAACAAGTAGTGATCCACAGCCTAGATTCGACGCATAGAAAAGACAAGATAGGAAATATCCTCTTTTGCTTATCAAGTGTTCATTCCGAAAAAAGAAGTCGCATAAAGCAAGGAATTTTCTTTCCGTTGAAGAGAAGATTTAATATTTCTACATACGGACTGTTAGGGTTAAATTTCTCGTGAACGAGAAAGTATTAATGTTCTTAAGTTTGATGTATAACTTAATGATGTATTTAGATTATAGTTACAGGATTTTCTGATGTGAGATTAAGTTGAATTTTCTTGATTTAAAGATTTGTCAGAATACGAATTGTTTAAATGTAATTCAACGAAATGTTGTAACCAGGGGTAACGTGAATTAAGTTTTATTGATTGTGTAGTTTTTCCAGGAATTCCTAATATGAGATTAGAGTGAAATTTAACTAAATAGGAATTAAGAAATGTGATTCATTTAAATACTGTAACCAGGGGTTATGTTGATTGAATGTTAGTTAAATGAAATAAGTCATCATTTTATCTTAAAGAAGAATAAGATATTGAATGGTATTGTAGTTTACATGGACTAGTAATTTTGAGATAATTTCTAGATAGATAAATTATATTTCATATGTAATTTATGATGATTTCTTGAACGGTAATGTTCAAATGATTTAGAGGTTGTTTTAGATTTCAAACTATGAGCAAGTTTGTTGTTTAACTGAAAGTAATTTTTACCTAAAGTATTTTAATGAATACTCGTTAAAAGTTTATTAAGATTTGTTTGCAGATTGATTATGTTTTACATTAGACATATTAAGTGAATATATTTGAATTACTTTAAGAGTCTAGTAGAATGTTACCTGTATTTGCTTGTTGCTAAACGATTATAAAGTTTGTTTCTTGTTTGGACAAAACGTCTGTTCTCATTTTTGATTACATGCTAACTTAATACTCTGCTATGTCATTTAAATTTCTATTACTGTCGTTATGGGCCCTTTGAGATTTATTTTGACATTTTAGATTTTCAACAGTAACAGTCTCCAAATCAAATTGAGTTCATATTGAAGCGTAGCTGAGATTTTTTAAATACCAAAAATTAGTTACGGATTAGTTTGTTACGGATTCCAAATTCACAAAAATAACAAAAATTAATAATAATACATAAGAAGTGGAAATCTTTGAGAAGGTTTCTTTACTTCTTTCTCTCCTATTTTTAGCTTTGTGAATGGCTACAAATGTTCGAAGTCCGAAATTGCAATGCATCTTTTCTCTAAGATTCCAGTTTCACGGTCTGACATCTAATCTTGCAGAACTGAGATTAAAATCAATCAAAAAATCATTGTTGTAAATGAGTTTCAAATTTATACGTAAATCGCTACGTAATACAATTGCTTAACTCATATTTTTGTTTAAAAATAATAATTATTAAGATAAACAAGTTTTTAATGTACAGTAGAGCCCCGATTATCAGCGGAATTGGATGGCAAGGGTATCGCGGGTAGTAAAAACCGCGGATAACCCGAAAAAGACTAAAAATGAGCTGTACACAAAAAACAAATATTTCAGCATAAAAACTACGTTTATTATACAAAAAACATAATATACAAAATTTTTAAAACATGAACAGTACAGCAGAAACCTTTCTGCACAGCAAGAGCCTGCCACTCATCCACAAATTCCGAGAAGGCCTATAGGATTACGATGCACAATAAACCTGTCAGTAATTTTCGACCTTCGCACTGTAGGGCCTATTGTATTTTCCCTGTTGGATTAAAATTGTTTTTTTGAGGTTCGTAATTAAAAAAAATTTTCGCGACACTCGCGGATAATCGGGGCTCTACAGTTGATGAATAAAACATCACAATAAAATTAATTGAAATATAGGTCTAATCATTGCCTCATTAATTGAATTAATTCATTGAATTCTATTGAGTTATTGAATTGAAGTATTCTTTTTCATGATAGTATACAAAATAGGTATAACAATTAGTAATGGATTAATATTTCCTGGTATCTCAGAGGCATCTATTGTTAAAAACTGATTGTTGTAAATTGTTCGTGAATGAATCTAAAGAAATCCCTCCAATGTTGTATATTATTGCAATTCTTTATAGTTTTGTCATTCCCGAATTAATAAGTTCAAAAAATAATTTTGTTTTTCATTATCATTTTTAATCGTTAATTCATTTGTCTAATTCATATTTTGAATAAATGCAGTCATATGGACTGCCAGGCATGATGAAAGAATTTGCCAATTTTCTTACATAGCAAACTTTTTTTTACTCATAGCAACTATAGATTGAATTAGATCACGAAAGCCATCACTTAGGATACGAATACTAAAGCTCAATCAAAATTCCATTATACATAAGTCCAAAAAGTACGGTAACTACCTTGCGTACAGTATTTAAAAATAAATCTTTAAGCTTTTGAAAAGCCTTTATTGAATACGTTTTCCAATTCTACAACAGAAATTTGAATGTATACCCTGGATATGTGCATGAATACAATGATATATATATATATAGATAATGTAAATAGTTTTGTTAGTTTGAAATAGAAAAGATTTCTATTCAAGTGCAGTTCCACAAAAAAGTACATTTAATTAAGTACATTTAACGGATACTGTGAGAAAGAGGAAAGTTTTTTTTCTGTCCTCAAATAAACCTGAAGAAGCTTTCTGTTGAAGGAAGAGAAATATTGTATAATTTTAGAAGTATAAAAGTTATTAACAGAAGTTTATCAATTTTATCAACATATTTATTATTATGGTAATATCTAATTCAGTCGAAGTTATTGGACTTCGCATTTAAGAGCAGAAGCCTTGTGTGGCCTTTGGCTATAATAATGTAATTATATTTAATTACATTTAATATGGTAAGTAATTATTCCATAAATCTCTCTAATTCTCTTTCTTGTGTACATAATTAGTAAACTTACACTCACCTTCTCAACTCAAAAGAAATAAATACGATATTCATACAGATATGGCGAAT
>JAFIDM010020612.1:0-14342 GCA_023159025.1 Thereuonema tuberculata
TATGTACTGATACTTATTTCCTTTTGGCTTTATTTTTCACTGAAGTACCAAATATATCACAGATAGTAGCTGTAGCATCCTTTATTTGCTGTAATATCTTCGAATTAGTGTTTATAAGCTATTCTGGATCTCGTGTAACGACTGAGGTAAGAAACCATTTATTTAAATTTAAGCAAGTTGTTTAGTTGGAGTAAAGTTATTAAATTTTCTAAGCGTTTGAAATTTTCTAAGCGTATATGTGAATTATCAACTACAAAGGCTGCGAACCTTGTTATTACTTTTTTGTGATTTTGAACCATAAACACCGAAGTTCACTGTAAAATTTTGTAGCTTTCATATGTTGTATAATTCAGTGTGTAATTCACCTTGACAACAATGATTTAATTTTACATGAAACCAGGAATTAATTACAGTAATTAGGAAGATCAGTTCAGATTCCCTTGGGAGGTGTTCGTGCTTAAACAAACTAAACTTACTGAATTTTCACTACTCCTTAGTTTCTTCATAAATTCCAATTCTATATTTCAACCCAATTAAGGGACTTCTTCAGGAAAAATATAAATAAAAATACATAAAAGAGAAAAAGAAAAACTTCCTCTTTCTCTTCAAATCATAATCGAACAAATACAAAGCAATAATCAAAAAGATACAAAGCAAAGTACAATAATTAAACCTTATAACATCTAACATCCAATAATCATATTCTAAAAAACAATTGATAACAAATAAATTATAACCAAAAACTTAATAACAATCAAATAAAACAATTGACAGTAAATGATCAAGATATGGGCTCATTTTAAAATCAAGAATTCTCTAATCCTCTTGTTATATAATAAAGATTTCTTAAAAATACTTAAAGAAACCGCATTTACTTTAAGTGATTTATCTTTGTTGATGCATATACAACTATTAATAAGACAGGATTAGAATTTGAATCGCTTAACTTCATCTTTAACATTGAACACGTTATGCACTATGGGATCAGGGCAATGGTTGTTTCTCATGCAATGTCGCGCCCATTCTGAAATTTTGTCATCTCTGTTTTGATACGCATTGGTGTGCTCGTTGACCCGTTCTCTCAACGTCCGGCCTGTGCTTCCAATGTATATGTCCTTACAATCTCTGCATTGTAGTGCGTATACTACCCCCATTTTACTTAATTGTGAATTTTCTTTTCTAATTCTCGTTTTTGTAAACAAAGTGTTCTCTTTGTGGAATATTATATTAGTTTCGTTACTTCTACATACATCTTTGGCATGTTTGTTTATTTTCAACCCTACTGGTAAATTTATACATTTCACAAAATTCTTTTTAACTTTCACTTGATTGTTAGATCTTACAATTTTTCTCTTCCTAAAAAATTCTCTAAATGTTTCATCTATAAATTTGTTAGGATATTCATTCATTAATAGAATCCTTTTGAAATCTCTGATTTTTCCTTTCCAAATTCCTTTATCATGGGTATAATTAGTTATTCTTCTCAAGTTTCCTTTGATGATCTCTTTCTTAGTGGATATTAGATGGTTCGAATTGTAATTAAGTAAATGATTGCTTTTAAATGGTTTTCTATAGTGTTCACATTTTATTAACACAGTCTTATCTTTTGTAATTTTTAAATCTAGAAAGTTAATGCTGCCCTCATTTTCTTCTTCAACTTTAAATTTGATATTTTTGTGCATGTTGTTGATGTGATTCAGGAATCTTGAAAACTGTCTTCTAGTTCCTTCCCAGAAAATGATTATATCATCTACGTAGCGTTTATATAAGAACTTGGTTTCTTTCCAATTCTTAATGTGATCCTTTTCTAGCCTATTCAAATAGAAATTACAAATGTACATTCAAAGCACAGGATTTCCAATGGGAAGTCATATTTCTGGCACAATTGTTGTGCTTTTGTTCAATATATTGAGGAAGGAAGAAATTCGAAGACGAGGTTACAGAAAATTTTATGGTGGCGCGAGAGCTTGTTAAGTGCTTTAAATAAAGGGGGATAGTATGATACAGAAACATATTTGATTGGTTTTTTTTCTTACTTTGGCTGAAATTGTTATAATGGGATTCTATGGCTTTAGCGAAGTGTCTTTCCTGAAAGGATGAATGAAAATTTAATGAGGAAATTAATGAGGCTCCTGGAAAGGTCGAACGCCCTTTTGACTGTGGTATTGACACGGTTTAATTTTATTTAATTAATAAAAGAAATAATCTACTCATGACTGTGTCTTGTACAAATTACTCAATGAATCGAAACAGGTAATATAAATATACAGCACTCTGCTACGAACAAAAACGAAAAACGAACGAAAACAATAAAAATAATCCAATAAAAATAAAAATAATCCAAAATAAATAGTTAAAAACGAACAAACCAGATTTATACTCTTATAAACTTACATTTAAATGTAAAAACTGAATACAATGTAAAAAATACTAACATTGAACATTATCCACACTAACTGTTGCAGCGAGATTCTTCCCTCCATTTAAGAAAATAATAAAAAGAATAATCAGTTAAATAAAGTAAACAGCCTTGAACAGATTCTCTGAAGAAAGTTCTTTACTAAGGTTTGTAAGTCTCTCATTGAGCATGCACAGATGATAAGAAAATAACGGAATTTGCCAGCAAACACACGTAAAAATAAGCCATAAGCTTATCGAAGTTTTACACTTACAGTTTTTCCCTAGCGGAGCACCACCTTGGTCTCGTAGCAGCTGACTCACCTGCGTGTTTATAACACTCAGATATTTTCGCAGGATTATCGGATACACTTCACTCCTGTAAAACACTGAATTTCTTAGAAGCAAATGTCACTGGCATTTATCCATTTCGGGGTTTTAAAAGCCGAGAGTCATTCCGATTTCAGCAATCATTTTGGCGGTAGGCGAGCTTTGCAGTGGGCTGCACCCGGACCGACTGACTTTCTCCCGAAGAATGTTTCGGCGTCCAATAACTTCATAAACATTGTCATTCAATTGCATCGGATTAGCAGGGTGCTGAAACCAAGGTGATCGGGGCGATCGCCAGCGTCCTTCCGGCAGTATCGCCGTGACTCCGCCGTATCTAATGGATTCGCAGGCCGTCGATTTCCTCGGCAGACTTGCGGATCTTTGAGCAGTTGAAACACACACTGGGTCAGTATCTCGTATCTGATACCTGACCTTTCACTTCAGCGTCCATCATCATTCTCATATTTAAAAAAAATAATAAAAATTAACAAAAATAAAAATAGAAAAAAAAAGCAAATTAATTGACATCTTACTCGACTTTTCGGTTCAGAGGCTCCGATATATGTATTTACAGGAATCCAAAATCAAAATATCAAATAATAAAACATAAATATTTTAACCAATAGGGAAGAGGGTGACATCAGGTCAACAAGTGACGTAGGAACAGTTAATTGACAGATTTAATGACCAAGGGGAAAACAAACTAAAAGAAAGTTTTGAAGTAAACAGAGTAATAACAGAGAAACAAGGAGGAAATATAAAAATTAAAATTCATAAATTAATTAAAGAAAACGGAAAACAAGATGACAGGAAACAAAGATAAACATGATTCAAGAAATAGCAATAGATATAATACAAGTTTTCGAAAAGCAAATTTTTATAAGACTAATTTTTCAAAACACAAAGTCGAAAGTAAAAAAAATAAAATATGAACTGCGAATAAAAAAAACCTGTAACAAAATAAATATTATTAATTTTAAGAGAACTGGATGAATAAGAATTATAATTAAGGGTAATGCCCCGATTGGTGGGCTTATGAAAAAACGTCGTATCAAATTGGGAATCTTTAAGTCGGATAAGTATGTCAAGAAAATCAATGGACTTACAGATATTGTGCTTTTTCTCAATTTTAAAATTTATATCCGGATGGATACTGGTAATAGTATCCTTAATCTTGGGCGGATGAGTCACTATAAAAAAGAAGGTCATCCACATAAAATGGAATATAAAGATTGTTTTGATCATAAATAATAAAGGCCAAATCTTCGATGTATGTCAAGGATATCTCAGCAAAAGAGGTCGATGCAGAAAGGCCCATAAAGAGGCCGGTGGATTGACTGTAAATATTATCTTCGAATATAAAACATTGCATTTTGGACAATGCATGCACTAAGGGAAGGATATCGATGAGTGTTTGACCACCAACGTAGTTGGAAGGGATTTTACTCTGCATATGAGTTAAAGCTTTGGTAACTAGATCAAAAGAAATAGAAGTAAAAAGTGAATCGACATCTTTCTTAGAAAATGTAAAGAGTCCATTTTTATTCTTACAGACTAAAGTTGTTATAATGACAACATTTCTATCCAAAATATAGCCCAATATCGAATTCATAAATAATAGCAAATAAATTTAATAAGTTATTTTCTTGTATATGTATATGGTAACTTTGTAATCTTTTAAAATTGTCCGTCGGCGTTTCATCATTTCCTGAATTTTTTTGTAGATTTTTGATTTAAATGAACCTTTTTAAACATTTTCAGATCCAAAATCTTCAGTATGTGTTAATGCACTTGGCCTCAAGATTCACATCTCAAAATTTTAATCAGCAAATTCAGGTAGATTTATTAAATTTCATCTTAATAAGAAATGAAAGAAAAACTTAAATCTTAATAATTAATAATCAATACTTGCCTGAAAACCTCAAACTTATCATTCTAGATGTTTCTTAGCATAATATATGCATCTCAGCATTCAGCTGTCTTTAGAGCTTGTGGATTGTTTCATATAAATTTAGGCACCTTTACTACGGTAAGACCACTCTAATACATATTGGTTTCATAATTTCACTTAGGAATTGCTTTTTTTTTCATCCAATATTATTAAAGATTAAAAAAGAATTAAAGCCACCGTGGACGTTATGAAAAAAAAACAGTCCCATATTACAAATTCATATTTATAGATCAAACTTTGTCATTTAGAAACTGATGATTTTGCTCACTATGCTCTTATGTTAAGATTGTTTTTATTCTCAGTAAATATATTTAAATCTTTATCTAGGATCATTTTGAAAAGTTAGAGAGTTAAATCAGTTGGAGAGTTAAAATGAAGTAAAAAAGTAAAACAAAAACCCAATTTAGTCCATTCTAATTGCTTTACTATTCATATTCACAAGGAGAGGTCATACCCTGTATCTCTCCAAAATCAATGCCATTTTGTGGGATGAAAGTAGATATGGAGTACTTCAAAAATTTATAGGGGTTGTGGGGCCAACCCTCAGAAGTTTTCGAGATATTTGATTGTTTTCATCGATTTTTGAGTATTAGCTTATTAGATTAGATTAAATTAGATTAATTGAAAGTGGGTGGCATGACTGCCGAGCAAGTCGACCTGAAAGATCTTTGTACTATTCCACGGAAAGGAGGACAGACGGAGAGAAAGACTGAGAAAGGATGGCGTGAGAAATGCAGGGGAAACGGGAGAACCCTTGGAAAACCTGCTCAGCGCGGATCGCCACCATCAACCAGAGACTCAGAGGTGAGAGGCCAGTGAGTTAGCGACATCGCCAACCGCTTGGCCTATTAGCGTATTAACTTCCTGTTGTTCAACTCCAGTATGTGTTGCTGTGGTCTGATGGTTAAGACTTCTGTGTGACAATCGCAGGATCCGAAGTTTGAGTTTGGTGAGGCGAAACCTTTCTTTTCTTTGTTTCTTTCTTTTCTCTCCTTTGTTTTCTTTCTTTTTTTCCCTTTCTTGTAGGGTTATAATGTAGGTTTGGTTCTTTTTTTTCCCATATTATGTTATGAACCTTAGGCAGAAAAAAAATGTTCGATTATAAATAAATAGATAATATTTTCCTTAACTTTTTTTTTTATTAAAAAGTACTGTAGAGCCTCGATTATCCGCGGAATTGGGTGGCAAGGCTTCGCGGATAACCCGAAAAAAGACTAAAAAGAGGTGTAAACACAAAAAAAAAAGTTTCACTAATAAAAACTACGTTTTACTGTACAAAAAACATAATATTTAAAACTCTTAAAATATGCACAGTGAAGCATAAACCTTTGCTCTATGTTTGCATCGACAAATTCCGAGAAGGCCTATAGGATCACGATGCACAATAAACCTGTCAGTAATTTTGGACTGTAGAGCCAATTGTATTTTCCCTATTGTTGGCTTGGATTAAAATTGGTTTTTCTGAGGTTCGAAATTGGTTTTCTGATAAATTAAAAAAATTTATCCGCTCGTGGATAATCGGGGCTCTACTGTATTTTAATTTACTAAAAATAAAATACGACATACACTTTATAATTAAGCAACTGAACTGAACTTTTCTTTATTTCTTTTTCTTTTTCTTATACTAATACGCTTTTGACATTTTTAATTTATAATGGGGTGGGGGGAAAGGGAGGTTTAACTTCAGTCATGTATTAATGCTTTTTTTCTGAGATGTTCCTTGTCAATGCATCAATCCTTTTACATAACTGTAACTATTCTAATTGTCCAACTGTTTATCTTTAATCTATAATCTATAAGTTTGTTAATTAAATATTCTGTAAAAAGCACGAACATAAAAAAAAATAATTTTTCAAAATTAAATTAGAACTAAAATAATTTCATTTAGGAAAAGTAAAACAGGTATTACCATAACAATTAGCATAAATACATAATCGGTGGAATCTAAACAACTTGGTTATTAAAAAAAAGAAATATTTATATATGTTACTGTATTTTTAATGTATATACTAATAAATTATAATTAAATACTTTCGATGTCACCATCCATCGATTTTAATGGTTCAAGTGTTAGTATTAATATGAACGTAAAGAGAAAAGCATATTAGTACAAGAAAAAAAAAGAAAGATTGTGTAGAAAAGTTTAGTTAATTCGCATAATTATATAATATGTCTTATTTTATTTTAATAAATAAAAATACTTTATAGTAAAAAAAAGTTAAAGAGAATATTATTTATTTATTTGTAGTTGCATATTTTTTTTCTGCCTAATGTTCATAATATATACGGGGCATTCAAAAAGAAACGAGCCGGAGGCCTAGGAACAGAAAACAGTATCTGTATGACAGAAGTATTGGCCCTGGCTGTTGAGGCACTTGTCCCACTGCGACCCAAGGCGGTGAATGGTTGTCTCGTAAAATTCCAGGGGCTGCGTTGTGAACCAGTTCCGCATGTACTGCTTAACGTCGTCGTCCGAGGTGAACCGTTTGCCCCTAAGACCCTGGCGTAATCGCAAGGAGAGAGGTCTGGACTATATGGAGGGTGATCGAGAACCTCCCACTTGAATTTCTGCAAGAGTGCAGTGATTGTGTTGGCCGTAAGGGGCCTTGCATTGTCGTGGAGCAGAATGATCCCACGGTTGAGCTTGCCTCGTCGTTTCGATTTGATCGCTTGGCGAAGGGTGGTCAAGGTCTGCGAGTAACTTTGGGCATTCACTGTTCTCCCGTGCTGTAGGAAGTCTATCAGAAGGGGGCCGTCTTGTCAAATCTTGGTTTTTTTTTGGTGGTGGTGACCCTGGATGCTTCCGCTGGAGACTTTGTCGTTTCGATTCTGGTTCGAAGTGATGACACCAAGACTCATCTCCAGCAACCACTCGTGCCAGGAACTCATTCCCTTCTCTGGCATAGCGCTGCAGATGATCAATACAGTGGGCCATTCGATATGCTTTCTGTTGAGGTTGAAGACTGTGAGGCACCCATTGGGCGCATACTTTGCGCCAGTTCAATCTTTTTGTAATGATGGTGTGAAAACTTCCGATGCTCAATCCGACCTCGTCGGCGACGGCTTTCACTGTAACTCGGCAATCCTGGGTAACGAGTCCATCAATCAGCTGGACGATGTCATCGGTAATGCGGTGTGGTGTTTCAGACCGTGCATCATCGGCTAACGACACCTACCCTTCCCTGAAGCACTTGTGCCACGCCTGAACCTTGTAAGGGACATGCAGTGTTCACCGTACACTTGTGACATTCTTCGATGAATGTCCGTTCCCCCTACTCCTTCCGCTGTCAGAAAATGAACAACACCTCTTTGCTCATCTTTGGACGCCTCCATTGCACTGTTTCACTGCTTACAACGCGAATAACCGCATTGGACGATTGACGAATGACTTCGTTGGACGAATGACTTCTGCTAGCTTTTAGTCACGTGACTTGCACCTCTAGCGGCGGGCTGTGAACTTCCGGACTCACTCGTGTCGGAACCATCTTGCTTACACATGAAACGATATTACAATTCTGTCACCGGTTTGTCCATTCCACACTCCGGCTCGTTTCTTTTTGAACGCCCCTCATAATAAGGAGAAAAAAAGAATAAAACCTATATTATCTCACAGAAAAGGAAAAAAAATAAAAGAAAGAAAGAAAAAGAAAAGATAGAATGTTTCTCCTTACCAGACTCAAACCTGTATGAGAAAATCTTAACCACCGGAACATGGCAATACTAACTGGAGTCCAACAACAATAATAAGCTTTGAGTTGATAAGCTAATACTCAAAAATCGATGAAAACAATCTCAAATATCTCGAAAACTTTTCAAGGTTGGCCTCACAACCATTTTATTTTTTTGAAGATTTCCATGTGTATTTTCATACCACAAAATGTCCTTCAGGATATGACCTCTCTTTGTCAGTAGAATTCCGTAGTAATGAAATAAAATGAAAATGGAATTTATTTCATCTCTTGATTAAAAATATTTTTACTGTTTTTTTTTTCAGATCTTTGGAGTCATTGTTACATATTTACTGGTTCTTCTTCAATTCCAACTTGGCATTCCAAAAGAAAATTCAATGTTCAACACTACTACATAGTAAGCAGCACAGAATTTGTTGAAAATAAAGCTTTAATAAAAAAGCAAATAAAGCAAAGGAAACGCAGCACTTGAATAAAAGGAGAGATTGCCTTTTATGATTAGATTATGGAAGGAATTGGGAACGGCGGTTTCGTCCTTCTACCGACTCATCAGCCCAATCCTCGCCTTCCCTTAACCAAATCAGAAAAGCAAGATCTTGTTAGTAAAAGTCACCGCCGACCCGGCCGTGACTCCACTAACCACAAAAGACAAGAAAATAAATTGCTGCCTCTCTCGAGCAGAATCAATTTTCGGACTGATACTTAATCATTTTTTCTCTTCTTTCAATTTATCTTTCCTGGATTAGTTGACGTTATGATATTTATGCAAATTGTAATCGAATGTTCTTGGTTTCACTTTTTAACTTTAATGCCTAGAAGAAAATATATTATGTAAAACTGTATGTTAATTTCGTAAAGTTGAACTAACTAATAATATTCAGTTTGCACATTGTCTACATCGCTTCATATTTTTCTAACTTCCTTTCATTTCTTTCTCTTATTCATCTTCAGTTAACTTGAATAATGGTAATTACGTGGTAATCTAAGTCTAAATAAATTGTCTAAACCAGAAATGGTGATACTGAACAAGAATAGAATATTCAGTTTATTAAAGAACTAGACAATAGAATTTCAAAAAGTAAATACAATTTATAAAAGAACAATGATATATTTTTATTGAAGATCTAGATGTAATCAGAAATCAGAAATGAAAAATGCAATAGCATGTTCTTTTAAATAGATTGCAAAAAAAGATATATCAAACGTAAGCACCTGAAAGATCAATTTTTTTAACAGTAAAATACAATTCATTCAAAACAATCTCACTATATATTTCTATAACAACAATTAAACTTTGAGATATCTTTTTAAATATATTGTTATTTTTGACAAAATTTAATATCTGGATAATATTGCATATCTAAAGTGAAACTGCACTCTATATATTAAACATGTCGTTTAAGCTTCTTCTGAAGCCATATTCTTGGTAGAAAAGTTTATTTATAATTTTATTATGCAAGCTTACTATTTTGTACAGTTTCTGTTTTACTTATATAAATAAATGGCAAAGTATTAAAAGGACAATGAATTTGTTTGCTGTATGTAAACGAAAAATAAAACGAAAATAAGCTAAAATTTTCTAAACTTTTCAGTAATATCAGTGAATTCATAGTTCACATAGTGAAACAACGTCATACTTATAATGAAATTATTCAGAACTTTCCTTACTAATATTCAATATAATAATAAGAATATTTAATTAAATAATATTTATTATTAAAGATAATATAATAATTGCTAATGGCTTTAAATACCTCTTCAAAATCCTATGCATTTTATTCAAACTGAATGATGTAGCTGCAATATAGTGAACTTATCAAACATCACATCTATACATACACTATCAACGTAACTGTTAGATAGTCAATTTTATTATTGGAACATTTGAAAGATTTTAAAAATCATTTTACTGCTTGCGTTTCGACTTTGGAATGTAGAAAATTCCAAAAACTTTTTATTAGCACGTTATCGGGTTCGTAATTCTTATACATTATTTTCACATCATTGTTCTCATAATAAATACTTGTTGTTTAGAAACGACCAGGATTTGCTTATCTCAAATAAAATATAGAGATATGTAGAATAATATAGTAATGGCGACTGAAATATTATATCCTTACATCTATCCAATGCCCTTCCCGAAAAATCCTCCAGCACACAAATTGCCATTGAATTTTTTTAAACATTCAAGAGATGTAATTACAGAATTCCCATTATTCTAGTAATTTTAATCTTAAAATGCTGAAACAATAAAACAATAACGTTCACATAAGTAAATTGTTAAAAGTTAAAGTTAAAGTTGCGATCAGGCCCAGGGGATCGCGCAATGCAGCTGGAGGGTAGGCTCCAGTGTTCAGAACCTACTGGACAAAGTTGAGGACGGGGGGTCGGCCCGTCGCTCGCCCGCCTTTAACTCCCGGGAAAGAAACCCGGTACCCATTCTTAGAGGGCTGGGTAGACCCTAGGGCCCGTTTGGAGGAGAAAGAAGCGTGGAAAAATTCCCGTCCTCCGCCGAGGCCGGGAATTGAACCCGCCACCTCCAACCCGCAGCCAAGCGCCCTTACCCACTCGGCTACCGAGCCCACTAAGTAAATTGTACATTCTATATTCATCTAAAAAAAAAACCAAGTAACTAGTAATTGCCTGTGCATATAGAACAAACAGCAAGAATATGAAGTGCAATCACTAAACAACTCAAAAAATTCTTTTTCATTATTGCAATTCTTCTAAGCTTTTAGATTAGAATCTTCAGCGAAGTTGTTCTTATTTCTGCCGCATTCCTGGAAACTCATTTGAAACTGAACCAGAACAATGAGGTAGGTTAAAATCATTCCAGTTAGCTGAAATAAAAAACATTTATTTTTGAAGCTTTTAGGATAGTACAGGGAAAAATACTGATAACAACTTATAATAGAAACGTGAATGAAATAAAAGATAAGCTGAAGAGAAACTCATTGAGAAGAATGTATTACATTCATTGACAAAAAAAAAATGCGCACTAAGACGGAAGCATTGGATTCAAATGGAATTTTATTACTGTGATGGTAGAGACAAAGGACAGGAGTGATTACAGCAGCAGGATGATGTCACCCGGAGCTGCACACTAAAAGGTCAGCTTTAATACCTCGTTGGATCACCTCAAATCCCTGAATACAATCGGCAATACGGTTAGACATGGAGACGCCAGATGTGGTCTTGAGGCAGATTTGCCCACAGTTATTCAAAATACCGAATACTGTAACAAGGCGACAGTTCGCGTCCCATCTGGACCCAGACATACTCGATTGATGACAAATCAGAAGAGCGTGCAGGCCAAGGAATTGACGGAACAGGACATAGACTTTGCTGTGTGAGGACGAGCGTTATCTTGTTGGTAAATTGCTCCTGGTCGTCCAACCATTTCGGAGCTGACGATATTGAGGTGTTAGATGCACAAAACCGAAGGGGCATCTAGAATGCAGATTCGCCTCTGCTAGGCGTTTGGAAATGGTTCTGGCAGAGACAGGGTCCCCTTGTGACCCTGCCATGGGTACTAGATAGTGGACAAGGAAGCCATTTGATCTGTTCGTGCCTCTCTGACGATCAAACGATCCTCTCTCCTGTCTTCTAATTTGTCTAGCTCCTCCAGAGCCTGTCCATCCTTTAGAGGTGACTTTTCGTGTCCATTGCTCTCAAGACAATCTGACTTTAAAGTTAGAATGGCTAAAATGGAGGGCAATTTGCACCGCCCGTATCATCTCTAGCAGCCCGATCATACGGCCTCTCTCAAACAGCGTGAGTTGTTCGTACTAACGTCTAAGGTGTCTTTGTGGCATGTTGATCGCTCACAGACCTCACCTGATCATCTTACAGTGCATGTGGACGCAACTGCATGTGCCTTATAAGCTCCACGGCTTGCGATTGCAGAGCCGCTATACGACGAACGGCCATGTGCAATCACACCAAACGTTATTCATTTGCATATCTCATCTTGCCGTAGCTATATACTTACTTTCGCGTTTATAGAATGAGATTTTTTCTTGGTGCTGATTTTTATATCAGGGAGTGCAGCAATAGATAGTGAATAGAATTTTTTTTATTTCAAATAGGCTACCAAGAAATTATGGTCCTGCAAGGTTCTACTTCTAGATCCTGTGTGCAGGTGCTGAAGTTACATAATAATTGCATTACATTAATACAAAACAAAGTTAAATTAAATTAAATTCACAATGAAATAGTTGAATAAATCAAGATAAAAATAAAGAAACAAAACATACAACAATAAAGTTAACCCTTCTATAATACAATAGAAAATAGAAAAATGACGTAATTGATAACCTGTAACCATAAACCAATATCAGCCAGAAATATTTTTTTGGGGGGAAATAAACATAAGAATTGAATAAACATCAGTAGTTTTGAAGATCAAGCAATAGCGTGCTTTAATTAATTTTGAATTGTTCTGATATTATTATGAAGGTTATTGATGTTCCTGTGCATCAAACTGATTTATTACTACAATTATTGCATGATTCTTTTCTTTTCCATTATGTTTGAAAATTTAGAATACTCTTCATGGATTAAGTCTATATTATATAAGTCTAATATATAATTTCATAGTCGTTATTAATTATTAATTTTAGAAACTATACCTTTATAAATATTATAATATTTAAACTTTAACATGAAATTTATGTTTTTAGTCAGTTCTATTTGATGTCTGATATCAAAACTATTATTTGTAATTATCATTTACCAAAAAAAATTCTAAGTCAGTAGAAAAAGTTTGATCTCACAATAAAAAATTATTACTAAGAATCAGCTTTTTTCTAATATACATCTAGAATTCCTAATTTATTTCGAGAGTAATGGATAATGGAGAATAATCTAGAAAGATATTTTGTATTGAAATTACTTTATTGAAGTTCACTGCCTTTTATTATATAATTTGTACAAGAATATTAATGTTCTTCATTCGCTTTCAAAATTTTGAGGTTTTTGATAACCTTCTGTTATAACAAAATATAAAGTCCAAATTTCTTACTTAATTATTCTTTAACATAATCAACAGATAGTTTATGATATATTAGTTACGTTGCTAATTTATAAATTTACTTTCTTCATTTATATTTCTTAAATTTTGTCTCGCAACATTTCTACTTACGAGAAGCAAAATTTCTTAATCCAATTAAAACATACGACTAACGTTACAAATTATAATAAGAACTACTTACTGTTGTTAATGTTGTCTTAGTAATGCTAAAAAGACCACAGGCAGTAAACTTAATAGGAGTTCTTGTAGCTGATATAAACAACTATAAGAAAAACCATATATTAACAACCATGTAATTTACTTAATATCAAGAAGTTCGAACATAAAGTTTAGTGTCCTTAAAATGTGATTTCATTGTATTATTTAAAAATAAATTTAAGAAAAAAGACTAAAAATCGAAAAGTCTCTGTTTATTTTCAAATTCTAAAATATACTGAACACAAAAAGTATAAATTTTCGTTTTTATGGAATTGATAAAATTGTAAAATCGGATTCGTTTTAAGCGTATGAAACCTTGCGGAGCGGTTTAGTTAAAATGCGACAACAAATGCTGTAATTTTTAGTAATTTTATTTGCTATCAGGGACTCGTCAGGGTTTTATCAAAAAGAATTTGGTGCACACTAATTGTTATTTGAAGACTGCTTAACATTAACACTCATCAGTTGATGACTGGAAGATTTGATAACTCTCAAAGTTATGGAAACCTTGGTGCACACCGCCCGAAGTGTATATTTTGAGACAACTTTGAAATTAACTCACACGTATAACTTGTCTGTTGTAATCGTTGATCGTTAATTATCGTTGGCGCTAATATTTCTATCTTTCTCTAATGCTTTCCATATCCAAAATTCTTTCACTCACCTGACTCATTAACATGGAAAAAGTAGTAATTTTGCACCACTACTCCCACTGCCCCTGAATACATTTTTAACTCTAAGCAAA
>JAFIDM010020613.1:0-14342 GCA_023159025.1 Thereuonema tuberculata
TGCTGGAATGGATGGGCATGAAAGGTTGAGCGACCGTTTGTTTAATTCTTCTTTTTCTGGGAAGGCTAAGAGATGGATGCAAGAAAGATGTAATTAAGAAACATAAGGGAAGCATTTTTTTTGTTTATTTTGTTTTTTAAATCTTGCATCATGGCCATCTAGTAGGGTTATATTTTAAGCGGCTGTTAATAGACAAGGAGCGCTACAAGCGAAACGCTCCCGTCTGCATACTGTTATCTCAAGATCGCAGTTAGCCAGATAAAAGTTAGTTGCTAGTAAAAGGTCATGGAAGACTATTTTTAAATCAGCTTATCTGCAAAGCTCAATATTTAATTAAGTAATTTTCAAATTGCTAGTTAATTTTAAAGTTTTTAAATTCATTTTCACACGGAGATCCATTGTCGACCATCTTGAAAACCAAAGCCAACACGGCCATCTTGTCGGTACTCCGAAAACTAGGCCAACATCCGGTGGTATCGTAATCTGAAGTTAACATGATCAGCTAGTAATGAACTATGTAATTAAATAATACACTTACGACCGGACGCCAATATTAGTTGAATAATATAATTATTAATTAGGAATTAAACCCGTTTTAGTTTAACTGAATTATATTCAGTGAATTCGTTGAGGATTTGTGAAAATTAATTTCAAAAATTATCTATCTATCTATCTATCTATCTATCTATCTATCTATCTATCTATCTATATATATAAATTGACTACGCAGTAGGGTATTTCAGTTGAAAATGATAATATCTAGTTATTGCAAGTTAGCTAATCACTCCAGTATTGCATGACTAAAATAACACTTCATAAGCCCAGTCTTGAAAATAATTCAATCATATACATTTTTTTAAATGAGTCTTATTCATACATAGCTTCATTACTTGTGAATGCATTGATCAACATCTCTAATTCAACAAAACAAAATAAGTTTATACAACGAACTATAATCCCCCCCCCCCAGAATGCAACGCAGCTTATAGATTGATCGGTCCTGGCTTTCGTCGATAAAATGGCGGTGGCCGGTTCATAATGAACATTTCGACGACGAAGAGTTATCAACAGTCAAGGTAGGGAAATTATTCTTAACGTTGCTCGTCGATTTCTAGAAGATGTATCGCCCAACAACAATTTGAAAAGTAAAAAGGATGCGTTGAAGGTCACTGCAGAATATACTGGAGTGAGTTTGTCAACGGGGAAGAGACTTTTGCAGTTGCCATTGCTACTTACGCCAGGGAGAAAAAGGCCTCGTTTGGCTCCAAAGATTTCCTCTGACGATTTCGATTGTTACGTCATTCGTTAAATTGTTGCTGATATGCATATCAAGAAGGAATTGCCGCCATTTTCTCTGCCTTTTAAATAACTACGAAAAGCCAGGACAGATCAATCTATAAGCTGCGTTGCATTCTGGGAGGGTCAACTCTGAGCGCGGGGATAATAACAATTTGAATATTAAAGTTCATTCTATATAATCCTATCAATAGAAAGTTCACTTTAAATACAATGACTTCAACACTACAGTAAAACCTCGTTAAGTCGTCACTCAAGGGACCAAACATTTTTGACGACTTAAGCGGAGTGGGCATTTTTGGAAAAAAAAAACCCACTCAACTACAATATTTTCATGAATTGCTGTAGGATTCGGCGAGAAAAACAAGATTTTCAGAAATGCAAATGAATGAGTGGAAAATAAAATTAAAAAAACACTTTATACTTACCACATTTTATTTTCTTTTACTGGCTTAAAAATAATCCAACAGTGTTGATTGATGAAGGTGCTGATTACTGGAAATAAATAATTGTGGGCGGTAAAGTTATCGACAATGATGCAACATTTCTTTTCTGACGCGAAAACTGAGAATCCAGTTTACGAATATATCGTTCCCAAATCGTTGTAGTCATCCAAGCATTTGAATTTGCTTCATATTCAAATGGCAGGGATCTAACGTTTTTAAAGCAGCGTGGCTTTTTGCTTTTGCCTATCACAAGTGGTTTAAGTTTCTCATTTCCACTCATATTCCAAGCAGAAGTGTCAGGCGTTGTTTGCTTGCTTTTCCAGAAGTGCACTTTTCACCCTTAAATTTTAGAGTTTTATCAGGCAAAAGATGGTAAAATAAGCCTGTTTCATCCAGATTAAAAATATTTGATGCATCAAACCTAGATAAAATGTCCTTGAGAACATTGTTCTTCCAGTCTTCTATAGCATCACCATCAACAACTGCTGCTTCTCCGCAAATCGTTTTAAAAGAAAGGCAATGTCTGTCTTTGAAATGTTCCAGCCAATCATTGCTGCTGCCGAAATCTTCCATGTTCAACTCCTTAGCAATTTCCATGGCTGTTTCTTTGAGAATCATGGCTGAAATCGTCACATTTTGCGATCTGGCATATTTTAGCCATCGAACTAAAACCTCCTCGATTTCCTCATTCTCTTTCTTTTGTCTTTGCAGTCAGCTTCTTCAATTACTTGTTTCAATGAAAGAATATCGTTTAATGTAGTCCTGGGAATATGGTGTTCTTTGGCAAAAGCTGTTTTCGAAACACTTGATTTTTCAAAAAGTGCAATTAAGTCTTTTTTTTCTTTAAAAGATAACGAGGTAAGTTTTCGCTTCTCTGACATGTTACAAATGTAATCAAACCACGAAATTGCAAGATAAAAAAATTGCCCTTATAGCGGAGCTTACTCGCTATGAAATGAAATCACACTCAAGTCAGTAGCGGCCAAGAAAGACAAGAAACAAAAACTCAGTAGCGGCTTGACAAAGAGTCGCGGCTTGACAAACAGTCGCGGCGAGAAGTGAGTAATTTCCCAAGTGAATTTCCCACGTGAAAATTCCCCGCAAAGGCTAGGCTTTCTTAGAGTGAAGGGGCGGGGCTGAAAAGTTAGCAGGCAAAATTGAGAATAAAGATGCTTTTCATCAGTTTTGAGGGTGACGAGTTATCTGGAGTAGAATTAAATTTGGTGACGAGAAAACGAGGGTTATTTTACATTATTGTCGATGAGACTTTTCGGGACCAAAGGAAAACGACGACTTAAACGGAGTGACGACTTATCCGGGTGACGACCTAACGAGGGTTTACTGTATATTTGATGTCCTGTAGAATCAAATAATTCTCGGTAATGTTGGCGCATAATAAAAATTCAATTCCCTTTCAATATTTGTAACTTGTAATATTGTGTCAAATGTTGCTTGCATGTTGTGTATCTGACAAATGTCTGTGTTTAAGTAAATATAAATTACTTACTTCATATTTTCTTAAGATACATTCGGATTCCTAGTACCTTGGAGAAGCAATGTCTTTCCATTTTCTTCCATTGATTTCCAATATGGCGATCTGCGCTGAATTTCGAAGTATCAAGAAGAGCTCGAAGTAATATTTTCGGTAGATCATTGGCGAATTCAAATTCTTTCTGGAATTTGAAAAACGTTATCTGCTATCTTCAATAGAATGTATTCGCCGTTTGATACACACAGCTGTTGAAGATTCTGCATAACATTCTGGGTTCTATCAGTATTAATGTCGGATCAAATCTTCTAATCCCGGAGTCGTTCTTCCATCCCTGCTTCGCTTCTTCTTTTCATTTCACTCCAACCGAGCAGAAAAAACACAAACTATATTTTTTTCCTGCCTTTTGAAGAGAAGAAAAAAACAATTGCAAGGTTTCATCATAGCATTTCGTTGTTCCATTTTCTTATTGTTATTCCATAAATAAACCTCACAAGTCTTCTCGTTTTCTCAATAATAGAAGAAAAGAAGCCTATTTGAGGTGGATGAGTTCAAAAAAGGAAGAGGATAGACAAATTTATAAAACTTTTAGAAATGACACTAAGAAATTAGTAATAGAGAAAAAAAGAACATCCTGGGTTAAAAAATGCAGAGAAATTGAGACATATATAGGAGGAAGACGATGTACAGAGGCATGGAAATTTTTAAGGAATATTAGAAAAGAAGGTAATAATTCATGGCAAGGAATATCGGTTGAGAAATGGGAAGAATATTATAAGACTTTGCTTACGGAAACTAGAAATGAATTTCAAGTAAAAAATACACATATTGATACCATACAACAACCTATACTATTGGAACTTGAGAGGGTTAAAACAGCAATTAAAAAATTAAAGAATCAAAGAGCAAGTGGTCCCGGTGGAATATCAGCAGAACTAATCAAAAATGAAACAGATAAATTGTTAAGAATAATTACACAATTATTCGAAAGATGTTTAAACGGAGAAGAAACACCAGAAGAGTGGAGAATTGGATATTTAACATCATTTTATAAGAAAGGAGACAGACAAAAATGTGAAAATTACCGTGGCATTACTGTAACAGCAACGTTTAGTAGACTGTATGGACGAATTTTAAAAGATTTTCTTGAAGAAGAAATAAGAATGAAAGAAAGTGAAGAACAAAGTGGATTTAGAGCAGGAAGATCATGTATGGATAATATATTTTGTCTTAAAAAAATTATTGATAAGGAAATGGCGGTGGGAAATCAAATTCATCTTCTGCTTATTGATCTAACGAAGGCATATGATAATGTTCCAATCGCAAAATTATGGAATGTATTAAAGGAAATAAACATAAATTTAAATATTAATAGAGCAATTCAAGAACTTTACAGACAATCAAAAACAAAGATTAAAGTAGGTCAAAGATTATCAAAAGACTTTATAACAGATAAAGGACTCAGACAGGGATGTTGTATCTCCCCAAAACTTTTTAAAATTTATGTTGAAGCAGCATTAAAAGCTTGGAAAGAAAACTGCAGAGGATTGGGACTCTCAAATCCGGCCTAATGTGCCGCCCAGTAGGCCAGATTACAGAAAACCGGCCTATCGAGAGATTTCATAAAATAACTCAATAGATGACTTTTTGTGAACACAACATGCCGGATTTAATTAATTTAACCCCATTTTCATAATTTGGCACTCAAATTTTATTAAAACAATACAAATGTGCTTTTTCCGACACCAAGCTTTAGTGGTATTTGTTTTGCAGATTCAGTATTCTTAACGTATTAAGCTTCTGTTCCATAGTGACAATGTTTTCATTTCTTTTTTTACTCATATTGAAAACGCGCACATAGAGAAACAAAACCTGGAAATGAATTTAGCTATTAAAAAAAAATTAAAAAAATCAGGACCAGGTCGGATTAACGTGTGGGCCGGATTGCCGTGGGGGCCGGATTTGAGAGGATTTACTTTTCTTCTTCTTTAGATGCCTTCTCCCAAAGGGAGGTTGCGATCAACATATACCACAGCTAGGATTTACTGTAATAATAATCAATAATAAATGTCAAATCACTAATGAGTATGTATTTATTACATGTATTATTAATAATTATTATTATAAAGGACATTATCAAATCATTGATTAGTAAGATCTAGTAGGGGTTGGACGATGGGATGCTGCGGCCCTTCATCAGAACTTTTATAAAACAATTCGCCCTCAGACTTCTGAGGTTATGCACCACTGTTCTATAAAATAATTATTTTGCTTAAGGAAAGCAGATACTTTGAAAGTATCTTATAAAAGTTCAATTCTTTTAATAATTACAGAAAACATCAATAATTTTCAATCCTAAAAATATAAGAAAATAATTCAGAGATACAGGAAGAAGCTTTTTTGAAGCTAAATTTATTAATTTATCGTCTCGTATACGCGGAAGTACTCCCCGTACTCAAATAAAAACAAAATAGAAAAACATACAATTACTATAAATTTAATACACTCATAATTTCCTCCAAAAAATAGTACAGCTATTATTATTCTTATTAATAAAATATTACCATATTCTGCCATAAAAATTAAAGCAAAACCTCCACTTCTATACTCAATATTAAATCCAGAAACTAACTCTGATTCTGCTTCTGCCAAATCAAAAGGTGTTCGATTAGTTTCAGCTGATATAGTAATTAATCATATTATTATTAAAGGGAACGAAATAAATAAAAGTCAAGAATAACTCTGAATATCCTTATAATCTATTAAATTAAATCTTTCAGTTAAAATTACTATACATAACAAAATTAAAGCCATTCTTATTTCATATGACACAGTTTGAGCAGCAGCTCGAATTCTTCCTAATAAAGCATATTTAGAATTAGAAGATCAACCTGCACCCATTACACGATATACATTTATTCTTCTAATATATATAAAAAATAGTAAACCTAATCTTATATCTAAAATCAATCTAAAAATAGGCAAAAATTATTCATAAAAATATAATTAATGTTAAGCGTATAACTGGACAAATACACTCATTAACAAAAAAAAACGACGTACCTAGAAGGAGTTGTCCGATGGAGACAAAAATTGATGGAGAGGAAGATTATGTACAGAATAGAAAATAATTGAAATTTCAGACAAATTAAATGATTTATTTCAGAGTTACAGAGTTACAAAGTAACGAGCTCAATAAGGTGTAGACCCACCTCTACCCTGAATGCAAGCTGCCACACGACGTGGTATAGAGTGATAAAGCTCCCTGATGGTCTCCTGCGGTATTTCTGGCCAAATTTTCTCCGATTGTCGGCTAGGTCATCCACATTCCCGGTTGAATGCAGTCGTCTTCCCATCATATCCCAGACATGCTCGATTGGAGAGAGATCTGGGGATCGTGCTGGCCAAGGAAGTGTTTCACAAGCAGCAAGAAAGGTCATAGCAACAAGTGCCGTATATGGTCTGGCATTATCTTGCTGAAAAATAAGGTCAGGGTACTGCAAAAGGAAGGGTAGCAAAACAGGTCTCAGAATGTCGTCGACCTACCGCTGTGCTGTAAGTGTGGCGCTAATTACGACCAAAGGGGTCCAGCTATCAAGGGAAATGGCACCCCAGACCATAACTCCTCGTTGAGGGCCTGTGTGGCGTGCAATAGTGAAATCAGGAACGGCACGCTGCCCTGGGCGTCTCCAGACACGTCTGTGACGATCGTCAGGACACAGTTGGAAGCGGGATTCGTCGCTAAACACTATACGTCCCCAGTCAGCATCACTCCAACCGGATCGATCCAAGCACCACTGTAATCTGGCCCGACGGTGTGTAGAAGTGAGTGGCAGATGGCATTGCGGTCGGTACGAGCGTAGATGTCGCTCTCTCTCAGCCGTCTGTGAATGGTCATGGTGGACTGACGTGTGCGGGTCGCACGTCTGATGGTTGATAACGATGACTCAGGCGCTGTGACAGCTGATCTGACAATCACTCTATCCTCCCGCTCTGCTGTGGCCCTAGGTCGACGGCTACCTTCATGACGCTTAAATCTGCCTTTGTCCACCCATTCCTGCCAGCATCTTCTAATCGCCGCATCACTTCGACCCATATGACGAGTGATTCTCCGATTTGCCCAACCTGCCTCTTTCAATCCAATGATACGATCTCTTTCAAACTCTGACCGTTGCACGTAATGAGCTCGAATCCTGCGGCGAGGCATTTTTTTTCAGTCATTGAAAGATATCCTAACTCGCAATGCAACAGAAATTTTAACCATCAGATTGAGAATCGCTTCTTATATACACCTGCTGAGTACGCAGTTCCGATGCGCTGTAGCTCTCGCAATTCATTCATTGGACACCAAAGTTTAGTCATTTGCATGGGCGGTCCCAATGTCTTTGCATACGAAATTTCACTACAATCGGACAAGTCCTTCTAGATGCGTCGTTTTTTTTTGGTAATGAGTGTATAATAAGGTATATGATTTGCCATAATTGGATTAATAATTTTTTTTAGTAAATAACTTAATAGCATCTGAAAAAGGCTGCAAATCTCCTAGCATAGGGAATAGCTGATTATAAAAGAATCTGATTAATCAAATGAAGACAACTTGAATCTGACAGATACAACTGATGTCAGACATTTTACACTTCTCTTCTTTTTCAAGCTACAATAATACTATTACGACATGTTATTATAACAAATACTATCCGGGTACAGTCGCTTCGCTCCGGAACCCTTCACTATATAGCATTCAAAAACACAAACTATATTTATTTAGCAAATTAATGTTGAGAAGATCAGAGAATATATGACTTCCCAGCCCGCTGTGGCTTCTCCGGATAACTCAGATGTATTGCGGGTTGGCGCCACACACCAAAAATTTAAAGCGAAAAATCACATTTTTCCATGTATCTTGCAAATGCAGAAACGTTTGTGAATGAGTACTATATCGTTCGAAAGAACTTTCAAATACCAACATTTTCTCAATATAATGTTTTCGTCCAACTTCTATACTTTTCGTTTAAACTGAGTAAAAGTCAATATTTCACCCTTTAATAGGCAGCCGTGCCGGCGTGGCCGTGCGGTCTAGTGGGCGGTCTGCCGTTGCGGCCAGTGTGCCGGTTCCCGGGTTCGCATCCAGGTCGTTACATGGATGTTTTTCTTTCTTCTGTTTCTCCTTCTGTCTGTTCCAGCGGGTATCAATTGATGCTGTCTCCCTTGGCGTACACTGGGCAACGATTCGTCGGTTAAAGGCATCATATTTCGCCCCTAGTTGTGGCCTAAAGAATCTATTTTCTTTTGCTACAAAATACAAAAGCGTGATGTCATGAAGACTCCGAACGGGATTTTGTTTAGTAAAAGCGATGAAATTAATGATCACACTTACAGTTTGAAATCACTGATATCACTGATTACTAGATACAAACAAAATATTTTACAATCATTTGATAAATTAATTACTTTTTCAGTCATTTTGAACTTTTCACCGATGAATATTTTGAATTATTCAAAAGGATCAAATTAAAAAATTTCTCAAATTAAATGAAGTCTGAAGTCCTAGAAAGCTGACATTTGGTAAGCAGGCTAGAATTAGCAAACAAACAACAACAAAATTAAGAAATCCGTAACTTTCACCCTCCAACCCCTCATAAAGGGGGGGGGTCTGGTTATGTATTATGGAACCCTCATAGCTTCGGCCTGGATAATACTAGAGAGCTCAATTTTCAGGATAAGATGCAGTTACAGTACTAATGAAATACGCTAAGTTTCATTTATCTAGCTTTTATACTTTGGATTTTATTAAGATCTGAAATACGTCGTACCCTCAATGCTTCGGCCTAAATAATACTAGAGAGCTCAAATTTTCAGGATAAGATGCAGTTAGCAGACTAATGAAATACGCTACGTTTCATTTATCTAGCTTTTATACTTTGAATTTAATTAATATCTAAAATACAGTGGAGCACCGTTTATACGTTTTTCAAGGGACTGAGAAAAAAAAACGTATAAACGAAAAAACGTATAAACGAAATTCACAAAAGTTACGAACAATTTCGTAATAAACAACAATAAAAAGTCAGAGGTAAATTAAAATATTACATAAAAATGAAATAGAAGAGGTATGTAATACAAAACTTTTTATTCCGGATTTAATGTACAACTAGTATTCATATTCATTCAGCATTTACAAAATATTTTGTATTTTAGGTTGTAGGGCTTTTTTGAATGCACAGGAAAAAAGTTCATTCTGCATGGTTAAAAGTGCCATCTTAACTTTATCATTGAAATCACTGCTAATCAGGTATTCATGCATGGTGTTAAAACCCGCCAAAGCTTATTGAAAACTTGGCAGAGGTTTTTCAGTGCAATTTTCTAAGATTGCGTGCTTTTTCTAAGACTGGACAATCGGCAGATGGGAATCTAAGGTTGAAATGCGCATTTTCTCTCTTCTTGAGTTATTGAAAAAACATATAAATGAAATTTGGGATTTCAGGAAAACGTATAAATGAAATTATTTAACGTTAATATGCATTAGATTTTGCCGGGACCATTCAAAAAAACGTATAAATGATAAAAACGTATAAACGAGAAACGTATAAATGGTGCTCCACTGTACGTCGATTTCGTCCATGATTCACTGACTGACTCACTGACTCATGATCATCAAAACCTCTAGCATACTTCCTGAAGTCCTAGAAAGCTGATATTGGGTATGCACGCTAGGTTTAACACACAAACAACAAACAAATTAAGAAATCTGTAACTTTCACCCTCCAACCACTCATAAAGGGAGTTCCGGTTCTTTATTATATAACAATTTCTGATAGGTATATCCCATCCAAAACATTTCATGTAAAATAAGTTGCGAAGACTCCTATGCTCATAACACTTTCACTGTTAAAAAGTTATCAGATCTCATCATATAAAAAGAAATGAAATCCCACCCAAAACATTTCATGTAAAATAAGTTGCCAAGACTCACATGCTCATAACGCTTTCAGTGTTAAAAAGATACGAGATCTCATTTAGAGCCAAGCCCCTAACTCTACAAGGCCAAACTCTAAAAACCCTATATCTTGGTCCAAAAGTATGGCTTGGCATACTCCATATCCATTACTTAACTCCATGGGATTGACTGTGCGATAGCCACGAAACGGCCAAGTCATACTTTTTGACCAAGATATAGGGCTTGTAAAGTTAGGCCTTGTAGAATTAGGGGCTTGGCTCTACACGAGATCTCATATCTTTTCAACACTGAAAGCGTTATGAGCATATGAGTCTTGGCAACTTATTTTACATGAAATGTTTTGGGTGGGATCAGTATTTTCTTTTAATATCTGACTTATAATTAGTGTTCAAAAATTCACTTTTCAACATAATCAAACTGAGGAATAAGAACACAGCAGAAAACGAAATTTCCGTAAGTAATAAATTGACATCTAGGTAATACCTAAAATTTAAATAGCATTTCTGTACTTATTGTTAACAATGTTTAAGAGTAAATTTAAATAATTTTAATAAGTTATCCACATTTTCCTTTTATGAAAATAGCTATTTCTTTGGTTTCGTTTTAAAAAATGTCTTAAAATCTTGGCTTCAGAAGTTTCGAACACTTGATTATGGAAATATAAATATTCAAGTAATATTGCTTGGGAATTATTGGAAACAAAACATCAAGACAAGCATCAAGCTGTAACAAGTAGAAAAATGCATCTATTGATAGGGTCAGGGACAACCCGTCATGGGAAGTCGCCTCGGCTCATTCGACTCGCAGCGAAATATTTTAATTCTACAAACTCGAGTTCCGAGTGAGGAGTTTATTTATCTTCATGGGAATAAATTCGTTATTAAGGCAAATACAACTGATACAATCGTAGTATACTTTATTTTACTATTTACACACACAAAAATATTATTTTTTTCTTTAAACTGACAAAAAATTTGTAAGATAAATTGGGATTTATCAAGACATTTTGCACAGACTTTAATCTGAACTTAGATAATTTACAGCTATCCGTTTTGCGGTTTTTCGAGTGGTTAAGTTCTGTTAGAAATGGAAGGTCAACTATTGTCTCAGAGTAAAAAGAGAAGTTATACTGTGACGGTTTTATTCATGTCTTCTTTTTGTGACTGTACCGTGAAAGTATGTCTATATTTTAATTTTTTTAATCAATTTCCGCAAAATTTAATGAATAATCTTTTTTCTTCACATAAATGAGTTGAAATTGTTTCAGTCTAATCATGGAATAAGAGATGCTGCATATTAGAACTTCGAATTATTTTAATAGCTTGCAAAAAAAAAAAAAAAATTGTTTGTTTTAATTGTGATAAAATAAAAGTTGAGAAATTGAAGACCACACTTCAGATTGCATAAAAATTGCAGAATTTTTAAGTTATTACTGTAGGTAGGGTCGTGCTGGCGTGGCCGTGCGGTCTCGGCGGCGGCCAGCCGTGGCGACCAATGCGCCAGTACCTGGGTTCGAATCCCGGCAGTGGCATGGCTGTTTCACTTTCCTTTCATGTGTTTGTCTGCTATTACGGATCACCCTGTATCTCAGAGAGAATATACAAAACAGAGTATAATGAATGCGATCGGAAGCCTACATCCATAAAGATAGGTGATAAAAATTAAATTTAGCTATGGAATGCTGGGCCCGGAAATCCCACAGCTAAAATCAGATAAATATAAATATCAAACAGAATTAAAGAAATGATAAACAACTCAGGTATGTCTCACAACAAAATGTATTAATAAATAAGATTAATGTTATACAATCACACACAAGAAATCAAGACTAATGCAATTGTAATTACATATCAATATAAAAATATATAATAATAATAATACACAAAGCATTGTTCATAGATACGGCAATTCCAACAGATTACAAATTAAAAACAAATTATTGAAAATTTGGTAATTATCAAATAGTAATTCACAATAATCTTATCAATGCAATTTAAACAAAAATATAAACTTAAGACATATTCTCACAAATAGTTTGAGTCACTTTATAAGCAGAGTCTGATCGAAAAATGGTTTATGAAACAGACTTTCTGACCGTAGAGTATGTCTGAAGAGTTCACTCCCGGACTTAATTTCGCCAAAGAAAATATACTCACAGTTCGACGCTCTGTCCTGTTTACATTGTCACAAAATATAGGATAGCTCCGACAAAATTCACTGTTCATGTCAAAGTATCCAGGTCAACACAAATGGCACACAACACATTCTTTTGCACTACACGAACGTTTCTTAATAACGATGGCTGCTCACTACAACTGAACTATCCTGAGGGTATACGGCCTTTCTTAATACCTCACAGATATCCAATAAGCCGACTTCATATCAAGAAGCACATATCTCAAAAGTATCCAGAGATATGTGCACCACAGGATGAGATACAAGTCTTGCCATTAACCGTGTATAGGTAGAAAAGAAGAACAAAGCTGTTTTTCTCCTAACAGCTTCTCCGCCCTTCCAAGACGGAAGAAAAATACGTGTGTCTCGTCCGGCTACATCGTGAGAAGTGACTCTGAAGTTTCAAGAATGCATCTCATAGGGATGGTGAGGTAAACAACGTTTTACCAATGGCCCTTCAAGAAATAAGGGGTGACTTGAAACCCCAAAATGACATCATATAAACTTCGTACAGAAACAATATGGTGGAACCTTTTCACCAGCACAAAAATTGTTCCAAAATAAAAGCAAAATTGCATTTAATAATCTACATCACATTTACAGATAGCAATTATAAAGGTTACATAAGGTGGTAGGATGCAAGAATATATAAAAAAAAATGCTAAATAAAAAGTTTTAATGTGAAAAACCTGCCATTTTACGATTAATTAGAAAACAGGGAGAAGAGATAAAACAACATGGCGGATCCTGCGAGAAGAAATAAACAAGGCAAAGGTCACTTTGCCTTAACTAACAAGGAGAGGACATAGGTTGTATCTCGCGGAATTTGATGCCTTTTGGGGAGATGACAGTACTCATGAAGTACTTCAAAAATATACCGGTTTTGGGGTCCAACACTCAAGCGTTTTGGAGATATTTGATGATTTTTGCAGCATTTCCGGTGTTAAAGCATAAAAGCTTCGTGTCTGCCAATCGAAACAGGAAGTTGCAGCGGTGGCTCAGTCGATAAAGACGCTGTGATCTAGAACTAGAAGTTGCTGGTTCGAGTCAGCTACCTGACGAAATTTTTTTTTTTTTTAAAACCTTTTTTTTTTCTTTTTTTTTAATCCATGTCTTATATGCTAAACAGTTTCTTTTCTTTTTTTTTAAATTTTCTTCCTTTTTTTTTAATTTTTTTTTGCTTTTGCTTTTTTATTTCTTTTTCGTGTTTTTTCTAGTAGGCAGAAATAAAAATAAAATTAAAAATATATAAATCTATTAACTTTTATAATTTAAGCTACTTTCAGTTTAGAAAAATAAAATCTGCATATCAATATATATATATATTTTTCTTGTATTCTTCTTTTCCAGTAACAACAAGACTGTTTTTTTTTTTTTATTATTATTCTTAAAATTGTGATATGTTTTGAGAGGATATATTTTTATGTATCCATTCCTTTATGCCCTCCCTTCTGTCTTTTGTATCGCAGTCCTTGGCATCTTCAAACATCTATCTTTGACATCATTACTTCCCAGGCTTCTGTGTTAAAATAAAAAAAAAAAAAATTGCTGTCCCTCACTAAACATGCCGCCCGGAACGGCGATTAACCTTGCCTCTCCTAAATCATGCCTGCACCAATGATTCTTTGCGTTATCAACATATTTAATACATTATTAAATATATATTCATTATATAAAAATTATTTGTCTGAATTGTAAATTTCAAGTAGTAAGCTTACAATTTTTCTGTCTTTCTTCAATTACTTCCAATTTTAATAATAATAAAAAAGAAAAAAAAGAGGACAGTCTTGTTGTTACTGGAAAAGAAGAATACAAGAAAAAAATATATATATATATTGATATGCAGATTTTATTTTTCTAAACTGAAAGTAGCTTAAATTATAAAAGTTAATAGATTTATATATTTTTAATTTTATTTTTATTTCTGCCTACTAGAAAAAACACGAAAAAGAAATAAAAAAGCAAAAGCAAAAAAAAA
>JAFIDM010020614.1:0-14342 GCA_023159025.1 Thereuonema tuberculata
ATAAATATTAATATCACTTATATTTAATTTAATATATACATCAGCAAAAACCTCCCCCGCTTGAAAAGCAAAATTACTCTCTCTATTACATTTTCATTTTCATCATGTCAACAAATAGTTTATGGCATGTTTTACTTAAGGGTTTAGTGAGCCCATCGGCAATATTTTTGTTTGTTGCTACATACTGAATCTGAATTTCATTATTATCTACTGCATCTTTAATGACATGATATTTTAGATCTATATGGCGACTTCTACTTTTGTTTAAACTTTCTGTAGCGAGCTGGATGGCTGCTTGATTGTCGCACCACATGTTTACCGGCTTTGACATGTACACGTCTTCTTGAAGTTCACATAATATATTTCTTATGGCTCTAAACTCTGTAACGACCAGTGCCATAGAAATATATTCTGATTCCTGGGAAGAAATAGCGATCACTTGCTGTTTCCTAGACAGCCAATGAATAGGACCATTACTCATCATGATGACGCATCCAGATGTCGATTTACGATCGTTCAAATCATCTGCCCAACTTGCATCACTATATAATACTAATTTCTCTCCGGTGCTTGAATAGCATAGTTTCAGTTCTTTGGTGTCCTGCAAATATTTCAATATTTTTTTTAGTTTCACATAGTCTGTATTAGTAGGTGCATTATTCTTCCTTGACAGTCTGTTCACAGCATATGTGATGTCGGGTCGGCAGGTGTTGGACAAATAATTTAAACTTCCAATTATACTTCTATACTGGGTTTGTTGTTCACTGGTTAATAAATGCCCAACTCTTCATTCTTCTTACTATTTGCTTCCATAGGTATGGTTGCTCCTTTGCACTTCTCCATACGATTTTGACTTAATAGATCTTCTATATATCCTTTTTGACTGATTTTCATGCTTCCACTATTCCTGTCATAATCTATATACATCCCTAAATATTCTTTTACTGAACCCAACCTCTTTATCTTATAGTAATTTTCCAAATCATTTTGAGTCAGAAGTATAGAGTCTTTGTGTTTACTCATGATGAGAATGTCATCAATGTACACTACCAGAAACACCTTTTCGCGTTCGTCATTCTTTAAATAAATACATGGATCAGATTTAAGGTTGGTGAAACCAATGGATTTTAACTTTGTTCTGAGCTCCATAAACCACTGCCGGCCTGCTTGTTTCAAACCATATAGTGCCTTTTTCAGCTGTACCCCATCATATTTCGATTTGTCATATATAATGCCTTCTGGCATAATAAGATATATTTCTTCATGGAGGTCTCCGTATAAGTAGGCCGAATTTACGTCGCATTGCTCAATATACCAGTTTTTATCAGTAGCCAATGCAAGTAGTAGTCTAATACTTGTTACGCTTGGTGTAGGAGCATAAGTCTTGTCGTAGTCTACATAACGCCTTTGCGTATAACCATTAACGACGAGTCTTGCCTTATACTTCGAAATCTCCCTGTTATGATTATATTTAATTTTGAATATCCACTTAGTGGTCAAAGGAAGAGCATACTGTGGGATTTTTACATATGACCAAGTATTATGAGAATGGATACTTTCAAGTTCTTTATCGATTGCTTGTTTCCAATCTTCACTTTGTTCACATGAAATGGCTTCTTTGTATGACTGAGGTTCTTGCAATTGCATGACATATGATTTTACTATTTCTTGTTTTAACTTTGATGTTGATCTTGTTTCCCTGGATTGGCGATCTTCCTTCTTAATATCTTCATCCTTATCAGATTCTTCATCGTCATCTTCATGGGTTTCTTCAATCCCTTCTTCAGATTCTTCATTCGAAGACTGACTGTGACCTACCGGTTTCATTAGTTTAATTTGTCTTTTATATTCACAGAGATCAGTACGTTTACTAGACAGAAGGTTTACTCCAGGCATTCTTTCATTTACAAATGCATTTTTGGTTTCAATAACTTTTCTCTGCTCAGGCAACCAAACTTTGTAGCCTCTGAGTCGAGTGGAATAGCCAATCAATATCCCTTTAACTGCTCGATGATCAAACTTACTTCTTCTCTGATAGTTTGATGTTTTCAGATACACAGTGCTCCCGAATTTGCGCAAATGTCGTACGTTGGGGTCATACCTCCCCCCGTTCCACACTTTAAGTGGTACCTTACTATTTATAGTGTCATGTGGCGTACGATTTAGCAAGTAATTAGCACATTCTGTGGCAAAGATCCAGTAATTTGTGGGTAGCTTTGATTCTATGAGTAGGGTGCGAGCACAATCCATCAAGGTCCGATTGTACCTTTCTGCAATTCCGTTTTGTTGTGGAGTGTAGGCAGAGGATGACATATGCTTGATTCCACGTTGACGGAAATACTGGGATAAGACTTTGTTGTGATACTCGGTTCCTTGATCTGACATAATTCCCTTGACTTTCTTTCCAGTTTGCCGTTCTGCAAAACTGATGAAGTCCTTGGTTACTCTAGGTACTTGACTTTTGCTCTTCAAGAAATATACGAAGCTCCTACGAGAAAAATCGTCTATGAACGTTAAGATATACTTAGCTCGATAATGATTAGGTATGTTCATAGGTCCACATACATCCGTATGAACAATCTCCAATACATCCGAGCTTCTTACAAAGTTCAACTTTTTATGCGGAACATCTGCCATTTCGCTTAATTTGCAAGATTCGCATACTTCACTTACATTTACTTTTACTGGGTCAATACCTCTGAGTAATTGTTTACGTAAGATCAATTGAAGTTTTCTGTATGCAATGTGGCCGAGCCTGTCATGCCACAAATGAGATCTCTCCGATGACGTTTTATTGAAAGCATGAACCTTTTCTCTGTTTACAATAACATCAGCATAGTATAGGTTAGCATGCATATTAGCTCTTAAGACTACTTCTCTGTTCCAGTCATAAACTGTGTATGTATTTCCTTTGATGATTTGGACAAATCTTTTATGTGCCAAACGCGTTGAGGAAATTAAGTTGACTCCAAGATCTGGTACGTGATAAACGTCTTTGAGTTTTAAGGAAACGTCTTCGTCTCTGGATACTTTACATTCTAAATCTATAGTACCCTTTCCAATGGCTTTAATTGGTTTGACTGAAGCACCATGAATCTCAACAGATTCATTCAGGGGTTCATAATCACTGAAGTCACTACGATTGGAGCATATGTGATGGGTTGTCCCACTGTCCATAAGCCATATATTCTCACTTAATGTTGCTAGTAAACATTTGTTCTTATTAGTTATTGTTATACCTGTATAACTTCTTTTTTCGGATTTACGAAAACTAGCTCCTGTTTTTCTATCACCTGATTTCCTTTCGTAAGACCTATCATGAGTGTCTTTATCTTTGGAACGACAGTCCTTAGCAAGATGCCCAATCTTATTACATCTGAAACACTTTCGTTTCTCTTTGACATTGGGGTACTTCTTGGCTTTACTTTTGTACACATTTACACTATCATGTTCATCTGTTTGAGGAACTTTATTCCTTTTTCTTTCCACCTCATGTAGAATTTTATCTAGCACAGTCTCTAAATTGAATTGAGGGGTATCCTCTGTTAATCCAATACCTTGTGCTATTTGATCATATTCTTCAGGTAAGCCAGATAGAACCATCCAGCAAAGCTCTAATTCGTCAAACGAACCACCAATAAGATTCAGTTCCTTTAATAATACTTTTATGTTCACAATGTCATATTCTAATGTACTACAGTCTTTAAAATTTGTAGCATCATACAACTTTCGTTTTAGTCTGGAGATCTTTAAACGATCAACCCTATTATATCTACGGTCAAGTTCTTTTATAAGTTCATAAGGATTGGCCTCTTCCTTAATCAACAACTTGAACCTGTCTTCAAGTAATACAAAAATCGTCCCAAATGCTTTTTGAGCTTTTTCTTTCATTTTGCGCTTTTCTATCTTATCATCTATCATTTCTAGTTCTGATGATGATAAATTTGCGGCCTCCCATAAGCCATCTTTCATTAATATGTTACGCATGCTTAAGCGCCACGTCGTATAATTACGACCATTGAACTTCCCATTGGGATGCAACTCTTTATAGACAGCCATTTTTCTAACCAATAAAATGTTTCAAATAAATTCAGATTATACTGTACTAAAGGACTTTTACAATACCATTCTTATTATGATAAAACCCTTACTAAGTACAAACATTCAAAGCTTACAAAATAAACAACTCTAGCAAATTAATTCACAACCAATGCCTCTTTACCAGTGCGTTGCGCAGTGGAAGCGTGCTGTAGTCCAAAACCTTAATGTTAAAATAAAAAAATACAAATACAGCAGAGATGGGTAAGATATATATATACTTTCAGAACAAGCACGCATCAAGGTAAAGAAACAAAAGCATTGAATATTAAAAAAACTTTAAAATAATTTATTACTAGAGTTCATAACCGTTATGAAAGGAAAAGTTAACTTTACAATAATTTATGATATAAGAGCAATAACATTTGTTATCATATATTAACTAAGTTCATCTGTAACTAATCCCTAATGGTACCATCTATAAAACCTTGCATGTATCAGTTTACATGTAAATATCATAATATGAAATACACAATAATTACAAATTATTAATGAACTTTAACCTTGATGATTATTCTTAATCCTAGAATAATAATATGTAGTCTAATAAACATAGTATTATATATCTCATCTTCAAATGTCGCTTTTGACATTAATACTACACCTTAAATTCAAAATATTAAACTGATGACTTCCTATGTAACTATTAACAAGCAACTACAAGGATATTAAATCTCAGAATATAATGGTATTTACATCTAAGTCATATCTGTCATTAATGTACTATTTCATTCATAGATGAAACTAATGTTAGATCACTCAACAATGGTTTTTCCCCTACGTGGAAAAGTTAATATTTGCTCCTTTAATAATATTACTTGTATAGTTCAGTCTTGTTATAAATCAGCAATCCCCTTGGATACTCGATTCATAAAATAAAGGAAATTGTACTTACATATCTTGACTCTCGATGATAACTTGTCTCGAAAGCACTATACACATAACTGATACTTTACTATCAACATTCAGTTGATGTTTATAATTAACACTAGATGACCAAACAAGCCATAATTAGTTTCACTAATTCACACACAATTTTCCTAATCACTTGTATGAAATCAGTTCAGATCCCTTTGATCCAGTGGCACTAATATCTCTTCTGTTTTCAAATAGCTAAGCCTATTTAAACGTTCGATCTTCGGAACTCTTCGCGTGTTGATTTCCGTCGAATTCTTCCTTTATTCGATCCTCTCAGCAACCGGAAAATAAATACTTTCATTCGTCATGACTATGTCTTCTTATTCTGGATTTCTCAATTATTTATTACGGTTCTGTTCGGGTTTAAATCTACGCTTTCCGTGGGCGACGTCAGTTGTTCATTTGTCTAGGAGGGCCTCAGAAGAATAATAATTATTTCTTATTTACTTGCGTCAACTGCAAACTTATTCTTTCGTACTTTTAGTTTTGGGCAGCGACAGTTCTTCTTCAAAATTCCCGCTCTCCTTTATCTGTCAGCATGGAGACATACCAGGCATATTCATCTCCGTTCAAATCGAACGATCCGCTACAGGCTTCATCCTAACGCCATCTTTTTCGTTGTCATACAGCACACATTAATCCCGCAGAAAACTAGTAAATAATCTTTAACTAAAAATTTTCTTTTCAAGCACGATAATCACAATATATATAATCACAGAAATTAAACTTCAATTAATTAAATATAAATATTAATATCACTTATATTTAATTTAATATATACATCAGCAATTCTGAAGATTGTTTTCAATATTTTACCAATTTTACTTGGAATAGAAAAGAAACAACTTCGTTCACGATGCCCTTGAAGTGTCAATTTTCTCCCAAGGGTAGAAGAAACCCAGGTTATTCACCTTCTGTCGTCTGGAAATTTCCCTCAAAAATTCGAAATACTCTATCTCGCGCCCCACAGTTTGGAAACTATCATTACTTCACAAAAAGCCCTCCATCTTTTTCTAATTACACGATTCGACGGAACGCGTAATGCTAAGAAGAAATAGGAATGTACAAATGGCTAATTTCTCATCAAAATTCGAATCAGTAACTCATCCAACCAAAAAAAAAAATCATTAAAAATAAAACAGCAAACGAAAATATAGGAGAAGCCGATTTACAAGCTTATTAGATATTTTTATTATATTCTTATTGTTTAAAGATGATCACATTATTTTAAGATTAGCAAAAATACACCCGTGCTTCGCGTGGGTTACAGAAAAGAGTTGTCATTATGTGGATGACTGTAATTGTGTGATCACTTTGAAACTTTTCCATTTGAAAAAAAGGCACGTGCAAGTTAGAAATTATGTTAAACACCTGCTACCGTCGCTTCGTTTCGGAAGCCTTGCACACACAACGTAAAAATACGCTTGATTTCTTCAAAAACAGCAGAGTACGTCAAGTGAACTAAAAAGAAACTTTCATGTCAAATTTCATGTTTGGAACTTGAGCGGATTCGGAGATACGCATACCTTGCAGGAAAGTCCCCCCCACCCGTTTACACCCCTTAGGATCCGTATATCGAAAATTCGTCGTATAGATATGTTTTAGATTTTGATAAAGAACACTCATATCAAATATCGTGTTTCTAACTAAGGAGTGTTTCAGAGATATGAGTACCATTCGAGAAAGTTTGCCTCCCCCTCATTACACCCTTTAGTCCGGATCCGGGTTTTCGTTGTTCATGTATTATTCTGGGATGCATATGAACCTCCGTGCCAAATTTGGTAACGATTCGTTGACAAATAGCGACATTGTTTCAAGATAAACACTCGCGCTTGTTATATAGATTACAAAAAAATAACTGCTGTAATACATTAAAAAAATGTATTAAATTATTAGAGGTTCACTTTACTGTCAATCTGACAACAATGTACTTGTGTTTTTCTCGCCTTAGTATAATTACCTAATTAAAGATATTTCCTAACTTTCTTGAGATCGTCATAGATTCTCCCTGCGTCAATTCTGTCTCCAAACTTTCAAAAAGAGCTTTTTTTTGAGCTGTTCAAATACGGAATCGATTTCATATCAACTTCTCTATTTAACATTTTCTTAAAACATTAATGAGAAGGTTGTGGAGTCAAGGATCCTCCAAGGGAGTCTCCAAGTGATCTTGTAATTAAGGCTTTAAATATTCAAAGTCTGCAAAGTCTATTCGAGAGGTATTTTTTTTTTAATTCTATTATTTTTTTTTGTGATAAATTAATCTTACAAAATGATGTTGTCTCTTTCGCCGTGTTCTTATGAGCAAGTAAAAAAGTCACCAAATTTTATCTTTAGGATTAGTTTGTCTATCAAAGTTAAAAGAGTTTATTAAAGAAAAGTTATTGACAAGTTAAAAAAAAGTAAGTGAATATAATTTTGTACTAAAATATACATTTAAGGGCGATCCATAATAATAAAAATAAAATAAAATGATAATAAAAAGGAAGTACATTAACGGTAAGGAAAAATTAAAAAAAACAAACAACAAACAAAGCGGACATTGAGAAAAAGATTAAGAGAAAAAAAAAATAGTAGATTTATGGATTTTCGAACCGACAACCGCCAGCATATGAGTCCGAGACCTTACTCATCAAGTTGTAGCTGACAACTGAAATGAGATGGTTATTTTCTAACACTTAAGCTAATAGCGGAAATCCAATGAAAACAATGCGAAATATCTCGAACATTGGAGGGAGAGGGGCCTGAAAATGCTCTATTCCTACGTTGTTTCGGCCTCTTGAATACAATGATGAAGTCCGTTTGCCGATCCGATCTTCCGTTCGGGAGTTGTTAAGGGTGGACAGACACGGGCGGACAGACAGGACAAACGCAACAGCTACCGATTTATACATTTTACCAAAATTTCATAGCACAGAAAATAGACTAAAATATAACATTAGCATATTTTGTTGGGTAAAGTTTAAAAAGAAATACTTTTGAATTCATAAATAAAACTGAATTTGTAGATTATCTTCTTAGTCCTAAGTACTGCCATAATCACTGTTGATGGATTGTGGTTCCTGTGCGTCATCTTTCTTCTCCTCCTGTTAATGGAGACAATAGAATAAGTCCTCCCTCGCCAAAGACATCAAATTAGTTCTTCATTAAATTGCATCATAAATTGGGCTTCAAGTTGAGCGTTGATGATAACAGCACCTTCGTCATCTGTCTCCATTAGCCTCGTGATGGCATTAAGAGACAGTCCTGAGTCGATCTGTTTACTGTGTGCATCCAAATCCGGAAATTGGAAAATGATTATCGCAGTCCAGGTGTTTACGTTGTCAATACGAACCTCTCATAAAATATCCGGATCAACAAGAGCAAAATTCAATTTCGTATCAACACCATCTCCCTCCTATTAAAATATAAACCTACATCAAGCGATGATTCGATTATTAACGATTTTATAGAGATACTGAGGTGGGGTTTTTAAGCTTTTTTGTTATTTGCTTTGGAACCTATTTGTTTGCGAATTTTAAAAGATGTTGTAAAAAAACATGTTAAGCCACAACATACTCACATAAATAAATGTAATAAAACATATAAGGTAAGGGAACCAGTTGTGGATCAGGAACCAATTGCGGATCAAGTCGTTTACCGTCTTAATTATCACACTTATCAACAGATGGCTCAGTTATATAGAATCCCGATCCCTTCATGAGCTTCGTTTTGGTATTATAGTTTGTTTGGAGTTTCATGTGGAGCCATCCTGTGAATTTGTTAAATAATTTGTCAGAATTTCGAAAGAAAATTAAGGTGAGTTAGCCTGAAAGTTATTTGTAGTTATTCTAGAATGGATATACGTTAGAATTAATGGATGTGTGACAGTACAAGGTTTAATATAACCGGGGAAAAATAAAACATAGTGTTTTCTGCCTCTGGCCATGTTTGCGGGAAATTCTGCAGCCTTTTGTTCTGGCGGAAATTCAGCGGTTCGTGGGGTCCAATTGTGGATCAAACGTCACAATACAAATGAAGACTGTGAAAATGCAGTACATATTTTTTTTATCGAACTGAGGTAATACAATGTCAATTATAAGAGCTTAATAAAGGAATAAATGCAAAAATGAAAATTATTTAGCTATTTCTCGTGGTGAAAACCAAGTTTATGCTTAAATCCACATCTGGTGCCTTTACCTTATATACATTTATTAAAACGAAATTTTCAAAGAGAAATCGTCTCTTTTTCTTCAGCTTACAAAAAAACATGTTTGTTAAAATTACTGAGCTCATTCAAATATTCTTAGGTTCACGGAATTTTCTTATAACATTAAACTTCATAAAGAATCTGAATGTCTAAAATAAATACATATTTAAAATGAGAAAAAATATATAAACAAGTACATTTTTATAAAGGAATCGTTCAGTATTCTATGCACTAAACCTATATTTGATACTGATATTCATATATATATATATCCAATTTCTTACAGAAAGAGGCAGAGAAGATAATTTAAACACTTGAAAATGTTTAGAACTTCTTTGGTATTCTTCAATCGTACTGATACCTCAGTACGTGGTGTCTTAAGTTAAGCCGTAGCATTCGACCGCTGAACCCTCGCTTAGCATCGAGGTTGGCCGATGATTAGAAGTTGGGTGGCAAAAGACAACGAGAAGATTCATTTTTAAATATAAAATAGAATTCCATTATCTACAAGAAGCCTGAAGGGGTGAATATTTTTAATTTAATTTCATAAGACTGTAATTTTAAATTCGACTGTGTTTGAAACGTTGTCGAACCACAGAAAAATATCCAATATGGCTGAAACAGGTGATTTAATGAATAAATCGCATTTACTACATATTAGCAAAAACTATTTTTTAATACCACTCTTTAATAAAATAAATAGTTATATTTTGTAAAAAAAAAAAAAATAATAATGAAACTTAGCCACCAAATTCCATAAATAATCCTCAATAAAAACGAAAAGATGAGAAATAAATTTACAATTGGTTGCAATTATTAATTATTATTAGTTATTAATTTCTCACTAATTTTCAGTGATGACCACGTAGGCTGATCAAATTGACGATCGAACTCTTTGCGCGGGAAACTGGTCTGCTGCAATTTAAAGACATCAGGAATCGGCTTGTATGTATGCCATCCTGCTTTTGTGATTTTAAGATCACAGAACTAGCTTTCAACATCGCCAGATTCTGTTTGGTGCAACACACAAAGATCACGACTGCGAGTTTTAACTAAGCATGATTTTCATAAATGGAAGATCACGGCCAGTTTGGTGTAAGGTGGCACGATTATCTCAGCATAACTCCAATCCTTCCCTCATTACCGTTGCTTCACTGCATATCAGTATGCGTTGCGGGAAAGTTCGACTAAGGCGGTGCTTATGTTTTTACAACTCGACAGGCATTTTAAAGATATCCAAAGGAGATGTAGCTTAAATATAAAGTGGATTTAAATGATATTTCGTAACACCCACGACTGGGATCATTTTATTGGAGCAATTTTAAAGATAAATTACTAAATAGTTTAGCAACTGAAGCAAAAATAAATGTAAACTTAAACAATTACGAATTTAATATTTAATAAAAGCTATAATTAAAGCTAATGAAGCCAACTTTAAAAAGGAAAAACATTTATAGCAAAGCAAGAATATTTATAGTTGGTGTGTCAACTTTCGAAAGGAGATCAACTATTCAAGATAAAAATTCTTTGTTGAAATGTGTAGAACAAATCAAATAGTAAAAATTTAAGTTTTCTGAATTAATGGTTATTGACTTGGTATGATAAGTCAGGATCGTTGTTCTTTGGTTGAGTTATTCCAGTGTGGGAGTTAATTATATTGAGACCTAAGAGAGTTCACCCTCAGCAGAAATCGTCTAGAATTAAAGTACGATTAGGAGGAGAATTACGATACATTGTAGATAAAGTATTTCGCTATCGAAGAATTCAAAACAAGTGAATATAATTTTGTGACAAAGCATAAATTTAAGGGCGACCCATAATAATAAAAATATTTAAAAATAATAATGATAAAAAAAGCAAGTACATTAATGTAAGGAAAAAAAAAATTTAGGAAAAGGTAAGGAAAAAAATCACGCGGACATTGAGAAAAAAGATTTAAGAAAAAAAAAAAGTAGATAGGCGGATTCGAACCAACAACCTTCAGCATAAAAGTTCGAGACCTAAAAGTTATAGCTGATAACAAATGAAATGGTTGCATTTGGAGCATTTAAGCTAATAGCTGAAATGTAATGAAAACAATGCTAAACATCTCGAACATTGTGGGAATGGGAGGGGGGGCGTTGGTCCCTGAAAATACCCCATTCTTACTGTGTTTGAGTACGATGTTGAAATCCGTTTGCCGATCTGACCTTCCGTTCGGGAGTTGTTAGGGTTGAAGAGACACGGACGGACGGACAGGGCAAACGCAATAGCTTTCAAATGCTAAAAAATCGTTAGAATCTGCCGTTAATAAAGTTTCCAAATAAAACAGATAGAAAGGCTTGATCACGTGCTGATGAGCGCGCGTATTTTGATTTCTAATCTTTATTGTGAATTATTTTGTTTTTAATCTTTTTTTTTTTTTAGGAACTTGTCTAAATAGCTACGATTAAAATATGGATAAAGAAAACAAGAATGTAAAGCCTACTTTTCTCAAAATATTTTTATTCCTTAAGTCGTAGAACCGACAAAAAAAAAGTAGAAACAGAAAAAAAACGTGCTTTTTATTTTTCAATTCTAATGAAGATGCTGGATAATATAAATTTCCGTTTTGTGAAAAAATTAATTTCACGTTATTTTCTACTTAAATCTTATTTTAATCTTGTGAAACCACGTGCAACGGATTAGGAAAAGGATCTAATATTCATTTTTTTAATTTAATGGGAGATTAAGAGAAATAGAACAGAAACCCCCTGTTTCAATGCTTTTATTATGGGGATTTTTATCGCCTTCTCCTTCTCTCCAAGAACCCATTTGAAAAATGCATCAAATACGAAAAAGTGAGATCGTCTGTAGTTATCGAATGTGCATACCAAGTTCCAAGATGATCCAACAGCAGTTCAAAAATTCAGAAGGACACACATACAGAGAGATTGATTTCAATGAGCTTCACCTTTCTATTAGAAAAGAAGCTAAGAAACGGATGATTGTGAAGGAGAACAGCTTCAAAAATAGTTCCATCAGACAAAAAAAAAAACCCTATGGAAAATGGAATACAGACGCTTCGTTCAAGGATACAAAACTAAGGCGAATGCCTTAATTACCATAAGAATTAAGATTCTCCTCGATAAATAAGGACACATTTTTTATTTTTGTTGCCGTGACATACCGCATTGAGCGCTCTTAGCGTTGGAAAGGATAAAAAGAAATCGGATGGGGATGTTTACAATCCGCTGTGAGGATTTCGTGGCTGTTGCTGACTCTTCTTCGCCTGTCCACGCATACATGAATTGTTTTACATGAGCGATGGAGAGCAAAAGACAGATTTTCCCCCGGTCGTGCTACGAATTCCAAATCGATGATTTGTTTCCCCTCCCCCGCCAAAAAAAAAAAACGGAGATAAGCGATGATAGATTAAGAAATTCACAGAACCCTTCTTTCGTCACAGTGTTCAGCTTATTGGGAAATAATAAATGGGAAGCTATGTTTTTTTAATGCCTTGACAAGAAAACAATTTTCAGCATTGTTTGAATTTAAGGATGTTTCTTCTAGAATATTTCAGCGATTTTCAATCAATTCAGGGCATCTAAAAAGACGTTTAATGTTACGAAGTCTAGAAATTTTGAAATATGCATCTTTTTCTCTTGCCTTTCTTTCTTGTTGAGTTTGGTTGGCTAACATCATCAATTTGCCGCTAGGAGCGCTTTCCATTTCTTCCATTTTATTCCCTAAAGCCCGTTTCTCTGATGTCCGACGCTCAAAGTTAGACTACATAAAAAGATTGTCTTAAATACGAATTCCGAGAGAGAAATTGTCTCAAACTGAAAAATCATAGTACGCAAAGTGTGATGTTTATTAGGTCCAATGATACAAATTATCAGTTTGTAGTGACACTTTTTTTCTTGGTTTTCTATACATTCTCTCTCTAATTTCTTGACTTTGAATCAAGAAAACATGAATATCCACATAAACATGATCGCCACTGATCACTGACAAACTCAAGGAAGCTGTTTGATCGTCGTCTGATTGGCTTCTGTCATCAGTTTCATCAACGAAAAGGTTTTTAGAGTAAATAGATAGATAAAGACGTAATCACACACTTCCTTAAAAGATATAAAAAAGAATTACATTTCCACACGTTAAATTTCTTTAAGTTCTAAAGGTTTTTCAATGATGAAACTAGTGATGAAAATGATGACAGAACCGATCAAAGATTTCAATGATTTTGCCGATGATCAAACAAGGACGAAAACTATGATCGTGTGATTCGGACATTAAAAAATGAACGTTCTGTTGATGTGCATTAAGCCTAATATATCAGTGTCTCCCAAATTTAATCGCTCGTGACTCACATTTGAATACTATTATGTTATTAAAAATCAGTCATTAATCTGTCACTGTGATTGATTTTTCATTTCCTATTAATGGTACAAAAGCTTTATTTCTTTTAAATTTTTTAATTGTAGTACAGTGATTAATATGAATAAATTTACTCTAATTATTAAAATACAAAACAAGTGACAATTACCTGTAAAAAGCTAATCCATTATTGATACAAGAAGTTCCTCAAGAACATAAACTTAGTTTCATCGATTTTCTGTTTTATTTTTTTACTTTGTTTTGCTACGAAGAAAATGTCTGCATGTATTTATATATTTAATATCTCACGAATGTGGGCCCGGTAGCCGAGTGGGTAAGGGCGCTTGGCTGCGGGTTGGAGGTGGCGGGTTCAATTCCCGGCCTCGGCGGAGGACGGGAATTTTTCCACGCTTCTTTCTCCTCCAAACGGGCCCTAGGGTCTACCCAGCCCTCTATAGAATGGGTACCGGGTTTCTTTCCCGGGAGTTAAAGGAGGGCGAGCGACGGGCCGACCCCCCGTTCTCAACTTTGTCCCGTAGGTTCTGAGCACTGGAGCCTACCCTCCAGCAGCATTGCGCGGTCCTCTGGGCCTGATCGCAACTTTAACTAATATCTCACGAATACAAACTGCATCTTCAAATATTCTGTATTTTTGAAATTAAATCCGATAATATATATTTAATTTATCTAAATCCAAGTCATTGTAATCCTACCAAATCGCGCGCACAAGGATTATTAAGCGGATTAATATGCGTAGGCATCGACAGAAATCAGACCATTTCAGTTCTTTTGCTCTTTTAAG
>JAFIDM010020615.1:0-14340 GCA_023159025.1 Thereuonema tuberculata
CCAACTTTGATAGGAACATGAAGGCTCAGTAAACCAGTACGAAATAGAACTTGTAAGAAACAACGAAATATATCAACACATTAACTTCAGTCTCTGATCAAATGGCGTTTCGTTTTTTTTGCTAACAGATGTCGCACCCGAGCTCTGCACTTCCGAAAACATAAATAAAAATTGTATTTCCTTATTCAAATATATACATATATATTAGTTATACGTACAGCTTTCCATCGCATGGTAATGACTGAGTTTGCAGGCTTTCGGGACGGGGGTGTGGGGCGACTTTTTCCAGGACGGATAAAGGATAAATACGAAAATAATCATCTGGTATTCTATGCCCAATCATAAATTGGCCCTTCGTCTACTATTGAGTTCCTTACTTAATTATTTCTGTAATTAAAAATCCCGATTAAAATAGAGAAATAATTATCCTTGAATCCGTTTTTTTTTCTTTGATTTAATTTAATCCATTATTCTCAATTTTAATGCTTCTCTTTCTTTTTTTTTTCTCTGATTTGCAGTTTTGAATAATGTAATTAGAAATTCAGAAAAAGATTAGGTATTTTTTCCAAAGATTTCTATTTACAGGAGTAGTTCAGTCAAATGGTGCACAAAAAGGACTCGAAGTGGAAAGTTCTGGTATAATTTTTCTAGTGGTTCATTTTATGTTTTTTGGGGTGCTGAACACGAAATCTGAAGTTGTCCAACCAACTTCGCAAATTTCAGAAATCATCAAAAAACTACTAAAAATGATGTTTTTTAGTTGTTTTCAGCTTATAACTTGCAAAGAAAGCTATTTACGTAAAAAGTGGTAGTAAAATAAAGAGGAGAAAATTACCTACAATTTATGTCTCTAACATTTATTTGTACGTCGTATGGTATCTACGCAAAAAAGCGTTGAAATATCGGGGCAAAATAAATAAATAAATTTTTCCTTCAATTGAATTATTTCATCTGCAGTTCCTTGCCTTTCAACATGTTTACCTGGAGAAACATAAAAGAATCCCTTCTTTGTGTCCTTTGTGACTCTAGTATCTTCTAGCGACTTTTGTGTGTGTTAAAAGGTAACTGCAGGCTGGTGTATCGCCAGTTACCCAGTTCGTTCACTGCCGCGGTCGTCTCATTTTTTTCTCTGTGCAACGGCATCGGAGTTATTTTCGTTTCTGAGCGTGTTCGTTGAGATATAATGCAATAACACGGTCGCAATGTTCAGTGTTAAGTGATTTATTTTTGAGTGAGGGTGCAGTGAAAGTGGTCAAGGAAAAAGGAATAGAAACGTTACATGATGCTAGTAAATAAAGAAATGATAGGAAGAGAGCTTTTTTGGCTGGAAAAAACTGTTAGCGTACTTGTTTCATGTCGGAAAAGTTACGTAAATGAAAGAATGACAGCAGGTCACCTGAAGAAAGCTGCTGAACCAAGCACATCTTCAGGAAAATTAAGATCATCCTCTGAGTACATTTATTTCAAAACACATTGTTTTGTATGTGAAACACGCATTCCTGAAGATTACGCAAGGTCACAACAACGACTGCCTCCTCATCAACGTAATTTGGTACATCAGGTGACGAATGACTTCTTTCCAAATTATTTGTGAGGAAATGGAGAAGATGTGTGGAGTAGCATTCACTAGTTCAATACAACACGTGGAGATGAGATAATCAAGGATTAAAAAGGATGCAAGTGATTCGAAAAAATTGATGGACAGATTTACGCAAAACTATTCTCTTACTGATCTTACAGATATCTTTTCTCTTACCACTGGTGTTGTAGGAGACAGCACCATCAACTGTCACATGGCCAAGGAGATCGGACTTCTCGCAGTTGATAGAATTGTGGGTTTTGAAACTGTTAAATTCTATAGGAAAGACAGAGTTTTGCCCCTTGCTTCGATAAACAATACAATCAAAATAAGTGATGAAACCATCCCCATCAATCCTACGAATATTTTTTAAAGAATCAAAATTGCTAAACAATCTGATGAAGAACTTGAAGAGTTCTGAAAATACGAACTGTGCCCTTATCCGTTGCCTCTTTTGGCGACTATGGTATGAGAAAAGATGCAAGTCTGCTTTATACAAAGCATTCACACCAACTGAACAGGCATATCTCCAAGGGTGTGTGTATACGTCATAGATGGAGGATACTTGCTGCATAGAGTCGTGTGGACCACGGGTCAATCATTTTCATCAATTTGTGAAAGTTATGCTTCATTTGTTTGAAAGTTATGCTTCCAACTACAAGGAAAGTGCTGTAGTCGTCTTCGATGGTTACCCTCAAGAAGGTACTAAAAATGCTGAGCGAGCAAGAAGATCACGCAAACAGATGTCAGTAGATGTCATGTTCCACAAAACAATGATGCGCACGACATTTGATGTCCTTTAAGTAACTCATCTGCGGGAATTTAGCGAAAGGAAATTTGGTAGAAATTTATTTTAAAATAAATTAAACAAGGATCCTGTGGATCCCCATTATGAGAAAGTCATTAAAATGGAAGATCGGCAGTTAACTGAACAAGAAGAAAAGAAGTTTAGAAGTATTTTGGCATTCTAATATACATATCTAATGGAACAAGACCAGATATCAATTATGGAGTGAACTTGTTATCAAGAAAAGCCAATAATCCTGATAAACAAGATTATGAACAAATAAAAAAACTTATTGTATATTTGAAGAATGCTAAGGATATAAGTTTAGTCTACCAAAGAAGTGACCAACAGTTATATGCAGATAGCGATGCAAGTTGGATTGACGATCGTAAAGAAAGAAAATCCTAAAGAAGGAAGTAGATGAGCCATAAGATACTTTTTTGTTTTCGGAAAATTTATGAGTTTACCATGGCCGAGGTGATTTCCCAAGCAGATAGATTTATTATTAGCAGGATTTTTTTGTTTATTTTTAAATAAATCAATGTTTTTGTTAAAGAAATTAAAAAAAAGATAAAATTTATACATAACATAAAAAAGTTCCTTTACAGTTCAGTTGTACTTTCGCTTTGGTTTTGTTGAAATATTTGTTGATGCATAAAGTGTAGGTATAAAATAATACAATAAAATAAAAGAAAAATCAACACTAAAAACTTCACGGACTACTTACAAAGATAGAACTTCTCCGGCAGAGTGCTTCTCCTGGAAGAAACTGGGCAGATGCCAGCGAAATCGACAGATATTTATAGTATTCATCCCCTTTTAAGGCTTAAAGACTCCTTACATGCCCGGTTTGTCTGTCTGTGGACACATATCCAACAATGCTTCGCAACGGCTTCAGTTAGCTCAGTTGTAGGTGACTTGAATGCTAAATGTTATAGGTGATCAGTTAGCTCAGATGGTTAGAACATCGGGGTAATAACGCGAAGGTCGTGGGTTCGATCTCCTCACGGGCATTTTTTTTTTTCATTTTTTTCTCCCCATTTTAAAACTTTTTACAGTTTCTCAACTGAAGGGTTTTTTTTTTTAAATCATTATTAGGAATTCAGTGCATTAATAAGATTTTAGTTAAGAATGACGATTATTCCTCATAAATAGGTGTGGGTAAGCCCCGCGAACACCATCCAACTTTCCACCAACTTTAGTCGGCCGACTTCGAGTCCGCCAACTTCTGTCAGCCCCGAACATCATCCAACTCGCAAATGAGTCGGCCGTGATAAAAGCAATCCCATAATGCAATTCGTTTCCCCCAGCAGATGTGGAAAATCCCCCAAAAAAATCAAGGTTTTGGAGGTGCAGAATCAACTCCAGTCGGCGGACTAAAGTTGGTTGCAAGTCGGTGAAAAACTGGCTCAAAACTGTCTCTACCGACTCGTGACGCCAAAATCGGCCGACGAAGTTGGTGAAAAGTTGGATGGTGTTCGCGGGGCTAAAGATAGCATGGGGTCGTAAACAGACTCGCATGAGCATTTTCTAGACCACCCCGGTGCAGTCTATTCTAAAGTAAAGGTGACTCAGAAGCCTTTGCGAAGCACTGTGATTGATTTAATAATCACTATTCCTTCCTTGTATTATGTATGTTCTTATTTAGTTAATTGTAATTGGCGTTGTAATTTAAAGGTCAAGTAGAATTTTAAATGAGATCTGCATGAAGATCAGTTAGTAAATGTAGACCCCATTTTACACGTTCAAATAGTGTAAACCAATTTGTGTAAACTATTAGTGTAACAACTGTACTAAGTGGCCAAAACGGATATCATATTCGTTCTCTGAATAACTGATTCAGTAATTATACACGAGATTTTGTCTAATTGCAATCAGTTTCCTGCCTCTCCTAAACCGGAAGTAGCCTAAACAAAATAAAATCTTCTGATAATTCCTTTCAACTAAAAATCGTTTGTTAATCGTTCTCTGAAACAGCACAGAAAACTTTTTTTTTTTTTTTCTTCCTCATTTGTTAACATCTGATATTGAATATAAATTTTTAATTTTAATTTTTCGTATCGCGCTTTCGCTTAATTTAAGGAGTTAAAATTTGAATTTTTAATGTAATTACGAAACAAACAAATACTTTTTGATAGTTTGAACATTTTTCAAAAATGTCTGATGAAAATTATATTTATTTTAATTTGATCTAAAGAAAAAATGTAATTTGAAGGTCAATGTGTTTCTGAAATGTCATCATCTGTTTATTGTAATGATGAATGAACCAATGTTGTGCCGCATAACCACTGAGGTTACAAAATTTTTTAATTCGAACTTATATTTTGAAAAGAAAAACGTAAAGATCAAGAGATCACTGTCTTGAACTGTTATTTGTGTTGTGATTACATCTCGCAAAATAGCTTTTATTCCTTCGGTTTTATCACCGGAAACCAAATGGTGAAGTAGTATTTTCAAAAATTTAAATCTTACATTATTTAAAATACAAAGCAGTTTTTTAAATATATTCTTGCTCTCGAGTAAAAAAATGAACTTCTAATATTGTAATATTTTGAACTATCTCAAATTCCTTATTCTCATCATCATCTTGTTTTACTTAATAGAGAATTACAGAGAATAATCTAGCAGTTTCTCTTCGCCTGCCACAGGATTATTTGTATTTAGAAAGGAGAGTTGCAATCATAGGAAGAATAGAATAGACTGAAGAGGCCTATTCTAATCCTAAGGTGGACAGGGAATCCGAGAAAAGGAACCCATGTCCAACCTCTGTCTTGAACTATCAATCTAGTTTCAGTGCGAGGTTTCAGTGGTTCTCAGCGTTCCAGGTCACGCACATCCCTTGTGAGAAAGGCCGCCAACCAATTACAGTAGTTTCAGTTGAAAGCTTGTATTACAGCTGTTACTATGGATTTTTTTGCATCTGATTTTGTTTGAATATTTATCAATCCATGGTCAATCAAATTACAGTCTATTGTTAGTAATTATGTAATGAAATATTGAATTTGTTTTCTTGTCAATTATAAGAATTCTAAGACATTTTGTCAGTTAGGATGAGCAGGACATGTGACGTCGTTTAAGTAACTCATCAATGGGATTGTAGCGAAAGGAAGTTAGATAGAAAATTTATTTTATAAATGTTGTAACGGTGATGTATCAAGATGAAATTGTTCAAAGCTCCTGAATTAAGAAAATTTAAGGTATTATTAAAAAAAAAAAAAGAATATGAACGATATCCGGGTTTATTTGTTGCGATTTTAACTTTCTCACTTTCTTTCTTCTCAAGAATATTTAAATTATTAAGCACAATTTCGATCAAGATGAACGAACAGATAGAGAACAAGGCTGATTTAAGATTATATAGTTTTTAATCAGAAGATATTAGAAAAATATTAATCTAAATTAAGAACAATTGCTATTTTTTTTAATACGTGAAGTCCATCACTAACATTTCCCGTTGTCTTTAACTAAGAATTATTTTTTGAACCTATCTTCGGAAAGATGGTCATATTTATTCCTCTAAAAATAGTATCCCAACGAAGTTTCGTTTTAACAGTTTTGTCTCAGCTTTTAATAAAATAAGATCTATAACGTCTAGAATAACTTAGACGAGTCGTTTCGAAACAATGTATTATTTATTCAAGCGTGAAAAATATATTTCTGAAAACTTTAAGTTGTCTCCTGAACTGTATCTCACAAGGGAAGTGATTGACCTCAAACGCTGAGAACCGCACAAAAATTTGCTTAGAATATAAATCGCTCATGCCAAAACCAGTAGTCTGAGACATTCTCAAGTCTTATCACGAGAGACATTTGAACGATCAGCTATTGAAAATCCAAGAGAGGAACTTTAGTAATGCGAAGAAACAAAATATCGAAATAGGACCAAAAACACACATATTTCAATGTCGTGATTATACTGCTATTATTCCCTCTGCTCAAAATAATTACGCTATCTCAACCAGAAACTTCAAACTTCTGTGGAAATATCTTGAGATGAAGTACTTGTTAGTGCAGATACAACATGCCACCGTCGGATGGCGCTAGCAGACAACTGCTGAGTTTTCCATGGGAAACTGCTGAGTTAAAATATGTAAATACTAAGAAAAACAGAGTTGATATATTTACAAAATTATTAAGTCGAATCGTATTTGAAGAAAATGTTTTCAAAGCTACAATTGAGGAAGTAAGATATAGAATTACAAAAACAAAATGAATACCAGACTTACAGATAATGAATGTGGGGGTGGGTATTGTGGAAATTAAGTCAAAATTAATTAAAGCATTGATTGATTTGAACAATGACACGCAGCGCATAAGAAGATTAGCATGAAAAAGAGTGACGATGTTCCAACAAAAAAAAAAAATGAATACCAGACCCTTACTTACACAAATAATGAATGTGGGGGTGGGTATTGCGGAGATTAAGTCAAAATTAATTAAAGCATTGATTGATTTGAACAATGACACGCAGCGCGTAAGAAGATTAGCATGAAAAAGAGTGACGATGTTCCAATGAAAAAAAAATTGAATTCTTCAATGACGGTTGGTGCTTTCTTTGAAATTATGAACTTGAATTCCAAAGAATGAACATTATTTAAAGAACTGTTTGTGAACTATTTAAAGAACTGTTTCTGAATTATTTAAAGAACTGTTTGCGAGCTGTTTGTGAACTGTTAGTGAACTGATAATTTAATAAGAAGAATTGTCAAATTATATTTAAAGTTTGAAGAGGATTCGTATTTCAATATCGAAGAGCTTACGAAAAAGAATAAGTACTTCTTTATATTTTTGTTTAAGTTTATTATATATTGTGGTTGCTTGTAAAGTCCCTACCTGCTACTAAGTAAGTTAATAAATTATATATAAGTAACAATAAATATTGTAACGGCTATGTATCAAGATAAAATTGTTCAAATCTCCTGACTTAAGAAAATTTCAGGAATCTATATTACTAAAATCTTTTATTTCTCTGTCTGTGTGTCTGTCCGGCGCAATTTTCTGTTAGAATGGTAAATAGATAAAATTTTTAAAATGAAACATCCAAGACAGGAATCGAACCTGCAACCTTCTGATCCGAAGTCTGGTTAGGCCATGGGGACTACAACTCTCTTCATATTGTTTTTTGACTTATCTCTCCTTTAATTTCTCCCATTAATAAGGAATGTATTCAAACGTTTTTTTGAATCTAAAGATTGTTTATTAATTTCTCATCCGTCAGTTTATTTGTAATTCGAAACTGATAATTGGAACTATAATTGCCGAAACGTTGCAATATTTTAAATATTCTTACTTAACCAAATTCTATGTGACATTGAAAAATAAGTGTTTGTACACGGCAGATGTTGGAGAAAAGAAAACAGAGTAAAGAAAGAAAGAAGCACTCTTTTTGAGGTGGAATACTGAAAAATCTCTATTTATAATTCAAAAACCATCAATATTTGTAACTCAAACGCCACTGAAAAGTGACAATTAAAATAAAAATGAGAGTCAAAAAAGAAAGAAGCAGTACTTCTATTAGGTAGAATACTGAAAAATCACTATTTGTAACTCAAAAACACTGAAAGTATCAATAGGAATAAAAAAAGTCAAGAAAAAAAAATGCACTATTTCTACGACCATAAGGCCTACATTCTAAATTTTAGTTTTAGTTTCCATGATGTAACTTGTGTGTGTCAGTGTTTTTTTTTAATAAAGAAAAAGTTGTTTTCCGTTACATAAGCGAGGCTTCCGGAGCAAAGCTTCGGGTAGCCGACTGGTTATGAAAAAAAAAAAAAAAGAATATGAATGATATCTGGGTTTATTTGTTGCGATTTTAAGTTTCTGACTTTCTCTCTTCTTCAGAATTTTAATATTATTAATCGCAAAAAAAACAAAAAACTGAATGCCTTTTGGGGATCTAACTGCGGACTTAAAAAACAAAAACCACAAAATCAGATTTTAAAAAGAGTACAACAAATTTTTCTAAAAACCATAAAATTTATTAACTATTACAAATATAATTTTAACCAACGAATACATGAGCTTTATTAAGAGAAAATTAAACTAAGTATATTGTAAAAATTACTTTAACAACAGCAATAGTTTTGTTTTTGTTTTTTTTTGCAATGAACTTCAAAGTTCAGTAAAGGTTTGGAAAAATTAATAACATTATGCATCAAAAGTAATATTAATAGTTTATTATTGCAATTCTGTTGGTTATAATTTGAAAATATATTCAAAGTCATAATTTTAACAAAAATTAAAAATGTACTTTAAAATAAAATTTTAAACCAGTAAAGAGTTATTAAAATAATATAACTTAATTTAGTAATATTTTTTTAATTACGTTTGCAAAGAATATGGAATATTAAGAAATATTTTTTTATGCCCTATATTAAAATAATAAGTGAATAAAAAATGTGCATCTGTTAAGTTTGTTTGTTTGTTGAATTAAAGGAATTCATATTTTTTTATTTAATTTTAAATCTCACGTAAGTTTCTAAAGAAAAAGAGATTTGAATGGAGTAGTGGATTAAATCTGTATATTAAGCATTTGAAAAGTTTTTCTTCAATATTATCGGAAATATATAAAAAATATTTTCTAAAAGGCAGCCCATCAAGAAAAAAAAAAACAAACAAAACAAACAAAATAAAAAATAAATAAATTTGATAGAGTGTGTAAAAGTTTAATTTTTTTTTAAATTTTAAGTACTGTTGTCATTTTTTTATGGTTTCAACTATCTTATGCTGTTTAACATTTATTTACAAATTGATGTAATTGTATTTATGAAGTAGTTTTAATATATTGGAAAATATTTCTGTTGCGTTATCGATTTCATGGATGAAATTATAAATTATTTTACAAACATCATTAGATATAAATCTTCATTAACATTTACATTTATAATTCATCTTTGCATTTCCATTCATTTTAATTTATTTATTATTTTTCATTCGCACGAACGTAACTGCAGAACTTTGATAACGCTTCATCTTTCTTTACGAAATTACTGCAAGATTTGTATTTTCTTCTTGGCAATCACAAATTAAAAACTATTCCAAGAATAATATATATATATATACGAAATAGAAATCGTCAAGAACCAACGAAATATATTAGCTACCGTAAAGCACAACACAGTGACTTTAGTCTCTTATCTCCCAAATAAATGGCGTTTGGTTTTTTTAACACCAGATGTCGTACCCGAGCTCTGCGCTTCCGAATAAAATAAATAAAATTGTATTTCTTAATTCAAATTTATATTAGTTACATATATATATATATATAGTTATTAGTTATACGTACAGCTTTCCATGGAATGGTAAGGGCTGAGTATGTAGGCTTATGTAGCAGGGGAGGACGACTTTTTCAGGACGGATAAAGGATAAAGAAGAAAATAATCATCTTATATTCTATGCCCAATCATAAATTCGTCCTTCGTCTACTGTTGAAGTCCTTACTTAATTATTTCTAATTAAAAATCACGATTAAAATGGAGAAATAATGATCCTTCAATCCGTTATTTTTTATTTGATGAATTTAATTTAATCCATAATTCTCAATTTTAATGTTTTTGTTTCTATTTCTTTCACTGATTTGCAGTTTTGGAATAATGTAATTGGAAATTCAGAAAAAGATTAGGTAGTTTTTATTCAAAGATTTTTATTTACAGGAGGAGGAGGGATTTGTCGAAATCTTTAAGCACAAGAAAAAGAAATATTCTAATTTGTTAGCGATATTGGACGATCCGAGACACAGAGTGAATTTTCATTAACAATATTTTAATAAGATTTAGAGGAACCTACTCTTTTGAGGTTCTGAAAGATTTTATAGTGTTCGAAGCATAATAAGTTCGGAGAAAATAATTAATAGCGATTGGAACCATTGTATAAACCTTCCTCCTTTTAAGGATTGTTAGCTTGGATAGCTACCATTCATTTTTCACTAACTACGATTTATCTGAACAGTTATGAGACGACGCACCTGAATCTAGACACTAACGTCCTTTCTATTTGACAGCGTTAACTTTCATTGATATTTCAATGTGTCTCGATGTATGGTAACTTGTGGATTGTTGTTTTCTCCTACTCGATGATTTAGCCCTACAATCTTTTGCCATTTGACCAACTTTATTACATCTGTGGCATTTGAATTTTACCTCCTCTTTATTTGTAATTTTCTCTTCAATACAATTTTCATTTCTCTTTGTTTTTTCTGCAAGCATACATTGCATTTGATAAATCACTTTCCAAGTAACCTCGCTTTCTAGCTTCAAACTCTTCCATCATCTTAATCCTATGCATTTCAAGAGTAGGTAATATTTATTGAGTTTCTATAGCTATTCTAAAGGAGTCATACATATCAGGGATACTGTATAGCAGTTATATTTTAAGTAGTTCAACTACATGCTTCAGGTTAACTTCAAGCTTATCTGGGTGAATCTACAGAAAACCTGCAATTTCAGTCAAAAATTTTTGAGATTTTTTTTTTTTTTTTTATTTCTAAATTTTGAACAATGTCCTGCTAGGTTTTCAAAGAAATCCTGTGGTGCAGGTGCTGAAAAAACACAGATATTAACATTTATATATATATACAAAATTAGTAAGTCCAAGATTTTACATTAGTATTGTGAAAATTAACATACATATACTAATTCCAAAAAGAAAATAAGATTAAAGTAAGTACTATTTATAAATATAATTCATTACAACATATATTTAAGGTTGCCAAATTATTTTTTTATTTATTATGCTACTTATAAACATTTAAAAAGAGAAATTATAAGTATTAATTTGAAAAACTTCTAAGTCTAATTGTTTAAAAATTTTAAATAACAATCTATTTTTGTCTCTCATACCAAAATTATTTTTTGGAGGATCAAAACGAATTAGATTATTCCAAACATTTCTAGTATTTAATTCATTTACATTATTTTTTAACTTATTTGACATATAATAGAAGTTCTTTAAAATAATAATGTACATAATTTTTTCATTAGGTAACATAATGTTATAAAAAATTCTAATATCTTTTTTTTGTTTATCAGTATAAAACTTATAATTATTGAAAATTTGATTTAGTATTTTTTCAATTAATCTATTTATATTTTCTTATTGTATTTTGCTTAAATAAATCCAACATTCAATTCCATTGCAAAGAAAAGATTCAATAAAAGCTTTATAAATCATAATTTTTTGTTTTACAGGAAAAATATATTTAATATGGTTAAACATAAATAAAAATGTATTCATCTTTTTTACAATTGCTTGATAATGACTGTTCCAACTTAAGTATTCATCAAGATAGATACCTAGGTATTTTTGTACCTGTACTTTTTCAATTTTTTGGCAATTACATATTAGATTAGAATTATATATTCCTTTACATTTTGTATCATGCAGAATAATTTCTATATTTTCAATTAACGGTTTATTTTTTGTTTTGACTATTATCAGTTTTGTTTTTTTAAGATTTATTGTCATTTTGTTTGCAATCGACCAAGAAATAATAGAGTTTAAATCAGTCTGTATTTGGTTTCGTGCATTTGTTAAATCTTCATTATCATTAAGCAATAATACATCATCTGCGTAAGAATAGATTTTAGAATGGGATATGTTGTCAAACATTGAATTTGTATATAAAATAAAAAGCAGCGGTCCTAAATTTGATCCCTGCGGAACCCCTCTTTTTAAATTAAAGAGCTTACTGTAATTATTTTCAATTTTAATTCTAAATTTTCTATTTTGTAGATAGTTTTCCATCAATTTTAAAAAATTGCCTCTAATACCAATGTTATTAAGTTTCTGTATTAATAATTTATGATCAATACTATCAAATGCTTTAGTGAAATCTATGAAAATTATTAAATTTATTATACTTTTATTAAGATTTTTATTTAATTTATTAGTAAGATTATTTAATAATAATGAAGTACTTTTATTTTTTGATAAGCAAATTGATTTTCGTTAAGTATATTTTTACTGATTACATATTGATAAATAGAATTTGCAAGATATTTTTCAACAATTTTCGATACATTAGAAAGAATGGATATAGGTCTATAATTATTAAAATTTTCTATATTACCACCTTTGGGTAATGGAATAATCTTGGCAATTTTCCAAGAATTTGGAAACCTACCTAAATTTAACATTAATTCAAGTAATACGTAAATTAAATAAGCAAAGTGTTCATTGTAATTTTTTATTTCAGTAATTTTAATATAGTCAAAACCATAAGATTTTTTGTTGTTTAAATTTTTGATTATTTTTTTGATTTCTTCCAAATTTGGAAGAAAGTGTACCATTGAATTCATATGAGATGATTTCTCATTGTTTAATACGGAGATATTATCCGTTTTTTCAAAATAATTTTTTGTGAAACTTATTTTTAGGTTTTTAAAAATTTCTTCAATTTTATATTTTGTTTTTAATTTTTGAAAACAATTTTTTTCCCTTGTATTATTTTTAAGTTTAATTTCATTGTTAATAATATTCCAAATTTGCAATTGTTCCATTTTTATTTTCATTTATTTTATTATTATAGTATTTATTTTTGATTTTGTTAATATAATTTTTTTTTAAATTTCGTAATTTTAAATTACAAGATTTCCTTTTTCAAAAAAATTGAGATGATTGCTTTTGACGTTCTTACATCCATAATATATGTGGTTCAGGTCAACGCATTTTTGTTATTTAAAAAAAAAAATGATGACACACTATGTCCACAGAAGTGACTTGTGTTGATAACGATATCGAATTTTTAATATAAATTATAATCAAAATAGTGAATTTACGTGGGAAAATCTATGAAATAAATAAATAGAAGACTATAATTTATGGATTAAAAGAACTTTTTATCAAAAGAGGAAATCATGTACAATAAAAATGAATCAGACTGACAATCTTAAACGTCCGTAAAAATGTAAAATATAATTTCATATATTATCTTATATATATTTATATAATTATAAATATCCTTATTGGCATTTAACAAAGACTGGAAGTGAAAGACAAGTATTCGTGAAAAACATAGTAGCCGTTATTGTTGATGATCATCACTTCCGTGGACCCCAAATGTCCACGGAAGTGATGTCCAGGGAAGTGAAGAATACTTATGTTTCTTGACCCATATGCTCTTCATTTTGAGGTTAGGAACACGTACCTTTTAGAAAATTAAGTTTACCATACTTCAATTATCATGCCTAGAAATAATCATTTTTCCATAGAAAAAATAGGTTCTAAACAAGACCACAGAAGTGATGGGATAAGCTGTGCAAATTGGGAAAAATGAATAAAAAGCTATTACTTTCCTGACAAATGTGCGACTCAGACGAATAAAATCACTTCCCAATCCAAAATCGCCGTGTAAACTTTTGTTTTTAAGTGAAATGGAAGACAACTACCGCATCGGCTGGATTTTTTAGAAAGTTTAGGAATGTCTACAAAAGCGATGGCTAAACCTTGTCACAAGACTTGAGGTTGCAAAAAAAGATTAATGATAATTCGAAAAAAAATTTCACTCAATATTATGTTAAATTTATGTATTTTCTGACTTCCCAATATATAAATTATTTGAAAAATATTAAAAATACAGCAGTTTGGATCTTTAGAAGCTATCCAACTGTAGCTTGTGACAGTTCACGGAAGCGACGAAGCACCTTCTGTGGACAACTTTTTTTTGGAAATTCCATAAAATTTAAAAAAAAAACTTATACTAAACTATAGTATATTTTGTACTTTAATATATGATTTTGAAAAATGACAAATAGTTTCAATCATTTTCAATTTATTGCTCTGTAACACGAATTACAGGTTTTCCGTAGATTCACCCATCTACGATGTCGAAGAAATTATTCAAATGATCACTCATATTTTTGCCTTCTTGCATTTTGAGCAAAATTAATTTCCTTAGTAGCATCGCCTTTCCGGAGGGTCATTGCAACTGATAGATCTGATGCAGGTTTCTCCAAATCTCATGTGATGTGGCACATCC
>JAFIDM010020616.1:2031-14340 GCA_023159025.1 Thereuonema tuberculata
TCCCATACTAATTTAGAATTGGTATTGGGAGAATTCAGGGCTTTAAGAGCTGCCTGACTATCTGTAAATATATAGATATTTCTATTTTTATATTTACGTTTTATATTTTCATAGGCACATTGTAGAATGGCATATGTTTCCGCTTGGAATACTGTTGAGTAGACCCCTAGGCTTAGACTCATGTCCATCCTTGGTTTCATTCCTCTGATTCCAGCTCCGGTTTTCCCATTATGTTTAGAACCATCTGTATACCAGATTATTCCATTGACATCGGTGGGTTTTTTGTCATTATTCCATTCATCTTGGCAAGGAATGATAATCTGGAAAAGTTTTGTGAAAGATATTCTAGGTATCATTTTGTCAGAGTTCATTTGTAAAAATGGCTCATTAGAAATGTCCCTAGTTAGGGCTGCATGTCATATTACAACAATGTTGTTTCCACAGATTATTAATTTTAAGTCTATGTATGGTCGCTCTTGCCTCTGCTTCAAATGCCAAGTGAAGAGGCGGTACATCAAGAAGGACCTCCATACTGACAGTAGGGGTTGTCCTCATAGCCCCAGTAATGCCCATACATGCTAGTCTTTGTAAGGTGTTCAGTTTGTTCCTGGTTGTAATCAGTTTACATTTAGTCCACCAAACTATAGCTGCATGTAATATAATGGGTTTAATAACCATTGTGTAAATCCAATTGATAACACTAGGTTTTAACCCCCATGTTTTTCCAATAGCATTTCTACATGACCAGAAGGCAATGTATGTTTTATTGATAGTTTTATTAATTTGGGAGTTCCAGTTTAGTTTAGAATCTAGGGTAATGCCCAGATTTTTAACTTCCTTGGATATTCTAATGTTCTTGTTGTATAGGATAGGTTCTTTAAGACCCTCCTAATTCCTTTTCTTACTGAAAGGAACAAGAACCGTTTTATTGGGATTTACTGATAATTTAATATTTTCACGCCAATTTTCTACAGTACTTAGTGCATTTTGCGTTAGACCCATCACCCCTTACAATGATCACAATGTCGTCCGCAAATCCCTGAGTATAAAAACCTTTCTTTATTAGTCCCTCAATAAGTTCGTCAACCACCAGGCTCCACAGGAGAGGTGAAGGAACCCCTCCCTGCGGACATCCCCTGGTCACCGAAACTAGTAAGGTATCTTCATAAATGGAAGTATGAATAGTTCTGTTTTTCAACATAGCATTTATCCAACCATACGTGGTGAGGTCAATACCATGTTTTTGTGCTGCCCTATCTATAGAAAAGAAGGATGTATTATCAAATGCTCCTTCAATGCCAAGAAAAGCTGCAAGAGCTATTTCTTTGTTTTCAAGTGCGGTTTCGACAAAAGAGACAAGGCTATGAAGAGCCGCCTCAGTTGATTTCCCAACTTGATAGGCATATTGGTTTGGATGTATTGGATAAGTCCTAAGTACACCCTCATTGATATATTTATCAATTAGCTTTTCCATAGTTTTCAGAAGAAAAAATGTTAAGCTAATTGATCTAAAAGCTTTGGCGTCGACAAAAGAAGATCGACCCGGCTTGGGAATAAACACAACCTTGACTGGTCTCCATTGAGATGGAATGTAACCCAGTGCTAGGCTTGCTCAAAAAATATTACAAAGAGGTGTAGCTACAAAGCTTATTCCTTTTTGTATAAGGGCTGGAAAGATTTGATCTAATCCAGCTGATTTAAAAGGTTTGAAAGTAGATAGTGCTCATTCTACCTTTGATCGATTAATGGCCAGTCGCGCAGTCCGCCAATTTTCCTTGGGTGCTCTAAAATGAGACCCCAAGTTTAAATTTAGCGAGTTTGCGTTCCGTCCCGATAGATCTCGACAGAATCTGGGAAATGTACACTGGTTAGAACCTTAAGTGTTTCTTCCCCATTAGTAGTATAACTTCTATCTTTTTGTAACAAAGTCCCTAATCTAAGATTAGGTTCTTTTGTTAAAATTTTATAGAGTCAAGAACTGTTAGATACATTAGAAAATTTCCTCACAGTACTTCCTCCATGATTTTCGTTTAGCTTTTCTCAAAGCTCTATTATATTCAGTGAGTGATTGCTTATAAAAATCCCATTCACCGTTTCTTTTAGCTGCATTAAACAGCTTTCTAGTGCGTGTTCTGAGATTAGTTAGCTCTTGATCCCACCCAGAGACCCGTCTAGGTAGTTTGAGCTTAATCTCGGGACAATTCTCATGATATGAAGAGATAATAGATTGTTGTACATAATCAACAGTTATCTCTATGTCTTCAACAGATTTAATCCGTTGTGGGCAATATCCAATACTATTTTTAAGGTCATCTTTGTAAGATTCCCAATTAGTATTTTTAGGATTTCTGTAGAATTTAGTTGTAAGATAACTTGATTCTAGGGTAAAGCTAATGTATTTATGATCTGAAAAGGTCATCTCATTAGATACATGCCAATTTTTCACTTTGGTACTAACAAAAGGAGTACCTAAGGTAATGTCAATAACTTCCTCTCTAATTTTATTAAAAAACGTAGGAGCGTTACCATTATTAAGAATTTGTAAATCTGAAGTTATTATAAATTCTAAAAGTTTTTCACCTCTGATATTAATGTCCTTACTCCCCCATATAATGTGGTGTGCGTTGGTATCAATACCAGTGATGATTTCCTTCTTTTTTAATCCTCCACCATGTTAACAAGTTGAACAAACTCCTCAGCAGGTGGAGGTTCAGGTGAATCATAAGGAAGGTAAGCAGAGGTAAATATAACATCCCTCTGTTTTTCCTTATCGTTAAACTTAACTTTAATTGCTACCAAATCAGTGGTGCAATATTCAGTCAGAGTAAAATACTTAATATTCTTTTTAATAAATATACAAGTACGTGGTTTATTGTTAGAACATGCAATGATAGTTCCCCCAATATTTCCTAATCCTCTAACCTTATCCTTATAACACCAAGGTTCCTGGATGAGGACGATGTCTACAGCTTCTTCTAAGATGAATTTGCAGAGTGTAGCGGTTGCTGCCTTGCTGTGCTGTATGTTTATTCGAATAATCTTTGAATTTAAAATCACCCTTGTGTTTCATTACCGTTCGAGTTCCTCTGAGGGTCCTCGAACGTAGGGTTTTTTCCTTTTGTAATTTTTCCATAGGATGTTAATATAATTGGGGAAAAAAAAGCAGTCACCAGGCACATATCCCCATATCTGCCTGGAAGGCACTGCTTTAGGCAGTTTAAATACTGTGGATGTCGCCAGGCAACCCACAAGGATCGTTCGTGACACTATTTTACCCCGTAGTGCCATGCATCCATCGGCACGATGCCTTACACCTTAGATTCGGAGACCAGAGCCTCGTTAGCCATCTATAGTTATCTATCTAGAACTATCAATAGTCTATCTCGAGCCTATGATGTTGCCCGCCACCCACAACGAGGACGTGAGGTTGCCTTTTTGAGTGGCTGAAGGAGCATTAGTAAACTTTAATACTATTGTTCTCATTAAAGATTACTTACATTTTGATACCCAAAAAGTAGCTAATATTGTAGAGCTAAATTAATAATTCTTTTGAATGATTATTTTTAAGAAATTATGGTTAATAATTGTCCCCATTTGATACTAAATTTGTAATTGTAAACAACAATTAGGTTGGTTGTATATCTATGTTTCTTATTTATTTTGTTATGCAATTTGTAACAAGTTTTTCCCGTACAAAATCAGTCACACTCAAGAACTGCTTCGAGGAGTTGTGAACGCTCGTCTCAACTTTTCTCTAATGTTCCTAGCTCGAATGGAAGTCGAGATTGCGTGGCCTTGGAACAGCTATGGTGTAACGAAGCACATTTTCATCTTAATGGAATTGTAAATACACAGAAATGCCGCATTTCGGCGTTGGAGAATCCTCATGTGTCTCATCAGATTCCTTTTCACTAATCGAAAGTCAGTGTGGCCTTTACTGCTTCGTTCATCATTGGTCGTACTTTTTTAAAGAAGTAACACCAAATGGTCCCATGACTTGCCGAATTTGGTGAGGAATCAACGAATACTGCTTCACTTTTCTTTTCCTCCCTAACAGCGTGGATGCCTTGGATCCACCATAGTTTTTCAGAATGGATCGTGTATAAATCATGCCAAATCACATTTTTAATGATGCCAAATAAAAATTACTATTGATTGTAAACTTTATTTATTACGTCCAATTTTCTCTATACATGTAGCTCCCAGCGCCGTTTTTCCGCGCCGTAATTTTGAACAAATTTGTTTTTCTTTAGATATCAAAATCCCGTGGTTTAAATAGTGTTCAGACCAAATTTGGTGAAGTTTAGACAAACAGTTTTGTGGTAATTGGGTTCTAAATATCTTTTATTACGGCCACCCGGTAGATTGCAAATTGAACAGGATAGCAGGGATAAGTGTTTACCATTGTAAGCGCAACCCGCTAAAGTATTTGGATGAAATTACATAAATAATGTAGTACAAATTTTGTACTTTTTATCATTTAAAGCATAAACATTTATTGAATTCATCACTTCGTCTATCCTTGAATAGGAATCTCTAAAATAACTACTAAAAAATAGCTCACCTAATATCTTTGTGGTTGCTTTAAGTCGTCAAAATTAACTGCCCCAACATGTGATTTAGAACTGTTCCATTAGCTTTTTTTTTAGAGAGTTTAATATGATTTTTCAGTATCGATATTTACACACATTGTCAAACCACAAAATAGCGCGCCCAAAAGTAGTCGAAATAAAACGATACTTAAGCATAGGCAAGGAAATTGATGATAACTGTTTACAATATCACAGCAATTGGGCCGTTTATACGGGTGAAACATGCGAATAGTCCGTATAGTAATGCGTCATACCGTCTCAAGAAATACGGTTTGTTATGGAGTCATGAACGCGTTGCCTGCAATTCGTATAGCGGATAGATACCGGTTACTAAGTACAGGATGCCAAATATCTCTGGAATGAGGAGAGGGAAGCTGTTGTTAGGGTTTTTTTCCACATAATTACAAACCGATTGTCTCTAGCAGTGGCATTATTGCTACGACCAGACGCTTGCCTGCTTCGTGCCTGCTTCGACTGAACCAGTCGATTTCTCGCTGTCTTGCAATTGCTCTCCCGAAGTCCTGTGATTGCCCGAAGGGTTTCAAGAGCATCGCCGAGATATTCATGATGATAAACTAATATGAATGCATTTGTCGACGCAGAATGTGCTGACCACGAGGTGGACATGTCAATTCAACCAGGAATGATGGTGATGTTTCTTGACAACTAATTTTTGTTCATTTGCATATCTTTTCATTCAAATTAGACTCTTCCTTCATGGTGTTTCGATTTTTTTTTGTCACAGTGTGTGTATATACCTAAGCACATAGTTTGCTTCTAATACATTTATTAACTGGCAACCTTTAAATTTCAGAACGTATCTGCTCTAGATATTGTATGTTTCAAATTCAGATCAGACTGATTTCTGAATGAAATGCACGCAATCGCAAGGATGACGATCTTTGATTCAGTCGATTATGATTTTGGCATCTGTTCGTCAGTTCTTCAGTGTTTTTAAGTTGCAGGAAAGGAAGGTATTTGTGTGTCTCCTGTGAGCAATCCAGATAGCACCAATAAATTCAGTATCTTCAATTTAATAAATAAATTTTTTAAATCTGCTAGCGTGTCGATACTAAACATTGTCCTGTATGTTTTATTTTATAGTGATTTGTTAAAAAAAAAAAAGATGTCCACTGTTTTTTTAAAGTAAATAAAAGCAGTCGTAATGTTATCGTTCCGTTGCCAAGGAATGGTAACTTACTGAAGTTAACGTGCGACTTCAGTTAATTGCATTCTACCGTAGAATATGAAATTCAAATTATAAATTCAGTTTTGAAACCTAAGCATTTATGCATACGACGAGTCTTGAAGATTTCTGTTGTTGTATTATTCACAAATAAGAATTACAATGTACAGAAATAAAAATCAAATAAATAGACAGTAAGATTGCTAAAGAATATGGTTTCAGTATTTTCCGGGAAGAAGATGCAGAATCTTATGATTTACTGATCCAAAGGTTCCCGTCCACTAGAAATATATCTATTTATCTGCACGATTGGAAGGCTACTTCAGAACTGCATTCTTGACACCCGTTATGCTGTCCGCCATTAACAACCCACCATCTTCGTTAGCAGTGTTGTAATGAGCGGTTGGCGTAGAGATGTTGCCATAGACATGTGGACTGGCAACAAATCGTGTTCTATGCCGAATCTAGGTTTTGTCTGAACACGGATAAACACGCTAGTGTAGTATGAAGAAGCGAACAAACCTGACTTCATTGATGAGCGTGTTCATTGATGAGCGGGTCAGGGTTGGTAGCGTCGTGGTGTCGGAAGCCATCCCCTACAATTCTTTGTCTGCGCTGGTAGTGATCATGAGAGCATTGACGGTCCAGCAGTATGTTCAGAAGATTCTGCGGCCTCAAGTGCTTCCCTTCATAGACCGTCTACAACGCTCCATTTCCCAACGAATTAATGACTGCCCACGTACAGCACTGGTTTCCTTAGACTACAGGTACGAGAGATCTGAAGCAGCAATAGTATTAACGATGGCAGGATCTTGTACAGGAAAGCATTACACGTCTTCATTCCTCCATACCAAGCCGTATTGCTAGAGGCGGTATGACGCATTACTAAAGGGATTTTTTGGCATGTTTCGCCCGAATAAACGGTCCATTTGCTGTGAAATTGTAAACAATTATGATTTTAAAGTGATAACAAGTGTTATTTAATTTCGTCTACTTCATCTGGGGGCGCTATTTTGTTTTTTGGCAGTGTGTGCAAACATCGATATTGAAACATCGTATTATACTGTACTAGCTGGTGGAACAGCTCTGCATTACATGATGTGACGGTTAATTTTGACGACTTAAAGAGCAGTGACCTTAAAAACATATATAAAAATGTAGGAGGTTAGCTATTTCAGGAGTGATTTTCGAGATCCCTATTGAAGAAGTGAAGATTTGAATAAATATTCTTGTGGTTTAAATGATAAAAAGTAAAAAAAAAATAACATATGTAATATCCTCGAAACATTTTAGCGGGTTGCGCTTATAATAGTAAGAAAATTGAAAAACAAAAAAAGAACAAAAATAAAACAGAAATGCAATGATAAAAATTGTCTGTGTTCGATACTCAGTCACCTACACTTTAAGTGCAAATATATCTAGTACATTTCAAGACAAAGAATATATTATTAAGTGGTTTTGCAGTAAACGCATATCCCAGATACCCTGATCAATTAGCAATTTACCAGATGACCGTAATTAAAGAGATGTTTAGAACCAAATTACAAAAAGCTATTTGTCCAAACTCCATCAAATTTGGTACGAACATTATTTAGACCATGGGGTGTAAAAGTGGTTTCTCAGTAAACTCAATCTACAGGGGGGCTGTAATTAAACAAGTTTGGGAAAACAAAAATCAAGCAGCATTCGTTGAAACCTCACAGCATTGACGAGCAAGTCATGGGACCGTTTGGTGTTACTTCTTTAGAAAAGTACCGATGAAGAACGAAGCAGTATAAAACCAACCACACCGACTTTCGATGGGTGCAAAGGAATCTGATGAGCCACATGAGGATTTGTGTTTGTTGACAATTCCATTAAGATGAAAATGTTCTTATCGCTCTATAGATGTTCCAAGGCCAGGAAACCTCGACTTCCATTCGAGTTTGGACGATCAGAGAAAAGTTCAGACAAGCACTGCATCTTCTCGAAGAAGCTGATGAGTGTGGCTGATCTTGTATGGGAAAAGCTTCAGCAGTTTACACACAGTTTTCCACATCGTCAAATTACAGGATATCGCCCGAGCATTGCTGGACGCGTGTACATCGTTTAATTCCCGTGAAGCAGCTGCAACTGTTTCAAGTTATTAGATTGATGTCGGTGTCCTTCCTAGTCCCAGCATCGCTTGTTAACTTTCGCATATTTTCAAATCATTATTTACAAATTTCTGATTGAAGAATTTAAGCAAAGGTCTAATGGCAATGTCAGATATTCCCGAAAGGCGACAGGCAATGTTATTTTTTTCGTAATAAAATTTCAGAGCAAAGCAAGGTCCCGTAAATTTAGCATAGCTAGGGTTTATCAAAGCACCACCGCGCAACCATAGCCTATCAGTCGGACCTAACCCACTCTGTTCGTTTTCATCTTTTTATATCCTTCAATCTATGACGTCAATATTTTATTGGAATCTGCAAGTTTGATCTTCCAGCGCCATGGTTTCCCCTATGTGGCGACATTTTGAACTAATTTTTTCTTTAGAAATAAAAACTCCATGGTCTGAATAGTGTTCAGACCAAATGTGGAGGAGTTGGGCCCAATAGGTTTTTGGGAATTGGCTCTAAACACCTCTTTAATTAGGGCCAACCGTATAAGACGCTTGGGTTGCTAAAAAGGGGCACACAAAACTCATTTATTCAAGGATTGCAATTCAAATTTCAAGTACAATTTCCCGAGTTGCCTGATTTCAGGTCAGTGTGACAGATCCCACTTTGCACGATTCGAGACTCACAGTAGCCAGTCGGATTTCAACAGAAAGTGGCAATTGTGACGAGGATAAACGTCTTCGTTCAAAGCATACACGATTCATTATAGACAGTTTCCAAGTTGGGGTCCCACTATTTACAGGATCCAGTCAGTACTCACCTAAAAACGGAACTAGCCTGAACTCCAATTGAGATTCTTCCAAACGCCTTCAGGCCTTGTATAGTCCTGAATAGATATAGTCCCTGTATAGATTATTGAAACACTAATAGCTCCTCCCTGTAAATATAATTATGTGATAAAAAAAGAAAACGTTTCTCCGGAAAATATTTATACATTTTCTTTTATTTCCTGATAAAAAATGTTACAAATTTAATTTTTTTAGCATGTTTCCATTTGAGAAAAACAGAACAACATTTTTGAAAGACAACAAACATCAATTAAGTGTGACTATGATCCTAAAACATGTTAAATAACAGTAATTCTACTGTAACAATTCCCATTCATGAATAGTTATGCTTGCTATTCCTTACAACCTTATATAACTACAAATTCTCTTTTATGCATTGACAAAAATTGTTTAAAAAAAACGAAAAAAAGAAAACGATTTGATATCTTAACTCTCACACCAAACGCAAATGACTATTAGTAGTCCAATATAAATAATTAAGAATAATATAAAATTGAAAATTATCTGTTCTCCATATTCGTATGATATCTACATAAATTACAAGTATGAAGAAATCCATTAGACGATAAACCGAACCTCTATATACAAAGTCTATATAGTAATCTTACGAATTTTACATTGTATTCTGAAAGTAGTTAATCGTTAAGTAAAAACATTAATCGTCGATACAATCTTTATTTACAGGTAATTTTATGTATTTATTTATTTGAGTACTTTTCCAAAATTTAATTAGTAAAAAACAATAACAGTATCATAAGCTAAATGACCAAAAAAAATTTATTATGAACCATTTTATTATTAAGTGGTTTGCAGTAATCGAACAGTGAAATTAAACAAATTAATTGAATACTACAGAGTACTTTTTTTTCATTAAAAACATTTTTTTTTTGGTTTGTGATAAAGCCCACAATTTTATAGTTTAACATTTACTGGTTTGGGATAAGCCCACTATTCTATACTTTTACATTTACTATATTTTAAAGACAGATGAATGTGACCCCGAATGGGAATATGATGAATGTGAATACTTTTGTAATCCGAATGTGCTTAAAATACATGTACGTAAATACTTTAATTAACTGTATGTGCTTAAAATCAAGAATCTTCACAATATTACACAAAATATGAGCTAAAACATGATAACTATAAATAGTATTTTAAAAAGTCAAACGGACAGAGATTTACAAGTTATGCTTAAGTCTCCACGGTCAGTTTTCTGCGAAAATTGGTTCGCATCCGTATTTAAAATATAATCTACTGAGTAGGCCAAACCTATTTTAGATAATAAGGTGAAATTGAAAGAACACACATTGAGATCGCTTTCACGCCTTGGGCTGTCATCGACGGGAATCTGCGACAATTGTTTTGTCCTGGTTAGAACTCATCAGCCAGATATACCCTGAATGATAAGCCCAGAAAGGCGCGATAGTCTATGGATTCCTCTCTTACTCCCGGAAATGGAATCCCACAGTAGCAAACAACAAAATAAATTACTGTAACCAAAACAGATTGAAAAACCTGCTAACTGCTAGGCACATAAGGCATTTAATTGTAAGGGACAAAACAAGGACTAAACAGTCTTAAATAGAATAGTTTAATGTGCATGAATGTAACATAAAAAAGGGGAATTGAAACAATACATATTGAGTTTTCTTTCAGGTCTTGTAAGTATCAGTACAGATTTTTCAGTCTATAATGATTACAGTAATGTTGTTGTTTGCTTTGTAGAGTTCCACTTCCGGGAATGGGAGAGGAATCCTTAAGCTTTACCTTTCTGGGCTTATCATCGAGAGTATATCTGACTGATGCGTTCTAATAAGGACGAAGCAGCTGTTCAAGATTCTCGTCGATGATAATCCAGAGCGTGAAAACAAACTCAACCTGTATTCTTTCAATTCCCCTAATTACATTCTGCATGATACATTATCCTTTATTATTTAGAATTTCAAATTTCACAGAATAATGTTCTAAATTAAGCCATTTCAGAAAAATGAGCTCATTAAGTTGCTTCGACTAACTTAAGGCTTAAAGAAATTAATGCTTAAAAAACTGCATAGGCCTAACAGTGAACTGTTAGGTGTATAATAATTATGAGAATTTAGTTTGCTCTACACATATGCTTAAAATAGCCTAGAATAATCCCATTATAGTGGGTGCCAGTAATAAGACATGAGATGCCAGTTTTAGGTCAACACATGCCAGTATTTGATCATTTTACCATGCCACAATGTTTTTCGTTTCATGTCAGAATAAATATAAAATGTATAAAATACAGCTTGAAATAGTAAACTTTAAAACATTAAATCCCTATCCACACTGTTGGGTTTTTTTTTTGGTGTTTTTTTTGCATCTCAATACTCGGTATTTGTTAATTTTCAAAGTCTTCACAGTAAACTTCTAACTCTCGCCGAAGTGAACTCAACCTGAACCATAGCATGAACCGTAATGCATCATTACTTATTGAGCGGTATTTATTATAAAACGCTTCCTCATCAAAAAACAAAAGTTAATTAAAAGTGAAACTGAAACCCATCAGCAATTAGTGAGGGCATTAAAACAACAATTCAGCCAATGGTATTGGAACAGAACAAGTTATTACAGTATTTGGTCAGGTGCCAGGATTTGGTCACTTTCCCCTACTGATTGAAACGTTGAAGGAATGAATCAAACAAGACGACCTTGAAAGAATTTTAAATCTAATTTGAAGTTTCACTGGACTTTATACCACTAGTAAAAAAAAAAAACCACCCCCCTCTCACCAAAAAATATTCTTTACGAATTAAATTATTATAATTTTTTTAATTTCCTACAATAATTAATTATATCAAACATGCGGAAGTAATGCATTAGTATCTAATATTATGCTTCGTCGATGGCAGTTTAAAAAAAATTTTCGGAGGCATTTTTTGTCACGAACTAATTTGTCAATAAGTAGTCATGAACAACAATTTTAAATAAAAAAAGGTTAGATATCATGCCAAGTTTCAAGAAGATCCGTGTAGTTCAAACGGTATTCGACGGAGTGAGGGATGTCTCATTTTATGTCTTCATCTATTTTTGAAAATCATTATCTTCTCATTCTTTATCCACATTCGCAAGCAGCAAAATATCAAACTGTTTCTACTATCCTCCAAGGAAAAAAAATGCATCCTCCAAGGAGAAACAGTCAACTTGTGATTCGACGACCCTTGAAAATAAATTATAAAAAAATAGCTTGTTTTATTTTTGTCCCTTATGCTAAATGTTTTTTGACTTTCAGGTTTCTCTCATTCTTCTATTTCTTGCTAGAAGATTGATGATCTATTGTACCCATGCAGTGAATGTGAAAATTATTTTAATTTCGCATTATAATCAAGAAAATACCAAAGAATGGAAAGGAATACCAAAGAATGCAGGAATGGAAAGCCTGCTAATTTTCAAGAAATCGTGAGACCTCAAATAACACAAGAACATGACTTGTAGATTTAGTAAATGAAAGCCAAAATAATTATAGGAAACAAGTATAAATTAAACCCGCAAAACCCACAAATAACAAAAATCACGTTGACAAAAGATTTTTTTTAATCTTCTGCAATCAGCTTTTAGGTTTCAAAAAAATGCTT